>ML279989.1:127879-169491 GCA_005239495.1 Nicotiana undulata | reverse complement strand
ATTGGTTGCTTAGCCTTACGTCGCCCTTCCAAAGCATCTCAGGAAGGCGCCGCGTAACAGTACGCTTGCTTGAAGACTATGCAATTTCAATAAAAGCAATGAAAAAGGGGATATTTTGCTAAATGTTCAAAGTGGTCACAACACACAACTTAGACTTATAGAAAAACTAACCAAAATTATAGGGCCTAACTGGCTAGAAACCATGTAATTTGTTCTCTCCACAAAAAGAAAAAAAAAAGAAAGAAGAAGAAGAACATGTATGCAGTTTGTGTAAGCTTATAAACTAGTCAAACTAACTTGTACGGATTCCTTTTGATTTATTTACGAGTTTGGTTACAACTTGTTTGGATAGTTTGTTATATATTGTATTATATCGTATTGTTACTTTAAATACGATATTTATTTTGATTGTTATTTAAACTTTATGATATCGTATCGTTAAATCCGTCGTTACGTAACGACAAAAAGTATCACTTTATAAAACGACCAATTTACTGTGGCCGCATCGTTTCTTTATTTTTATCGCTAATCTTTTTTTTTTTCTTTGAAACACCCTTGAGGAATAAAAACTCCTAACTCCCCGCCCCCTCGATTTTATTTTCGCAATTCCTTAATTTATTTAAAATTGTTTTAAAATTTATATATTTTTCTTTATAAATAACTATAAGGAAATTTAAATCATTTAACAAAATTATCAAATGCATCAATTACTTATTATCAGTTTCAGTGTTTTTATTTAAATACATAAAATATTTATTTGCTAATACTTTTTATTTAACCCAAACCCGATGTTAAGAGTTGTCCTGATTTTCTTACCATATTTGGTTTCCCTATATGTTGAAGGAAATGGCAACATATTTATCATAATTGGGTTTTTCTTCGAAGAAGGAAGTTATAAATCTCTATATTTGGCTAGTCCCTTGTAGGAAAAGATTTGAACTTCTATAAATTGAGGATCCTTCCTTCTCATTTAGCAGTATCCACAATGTAGCCATATGAGTTTTGAAAGTCGTGTTTAGGGGAAGAACTTTACGGGACAAGACTTATGTTTGTCTCTTCGTGAGGTTGTTCTCTCGATATTTTGTATTCTCTTTTTGTATATTGGATTGCTCATCCCCGTTGTGGACATAGGTCAATTGACTGAACCACGTTAAATATTTGTGTTTCTTTTTATATATTTCTCGTTTATTTTCTGACTTATTGTCATTCAAGGTTTGCTTTGCTAGCTTCCGCATGACACCTAATTTTTTCGGTTCTACAACCCCAACCCTCTCCTCCCTAGCAAGAATTAATTAAAGATTAAAGATTATATAAAAGGAAGAAATATTGAATTCCAAGGATGGACCGAATAAAATAAGGGGTCCCCTTATTAATAACTTCGATGCATGCACGCAAAACCAATTGGATGTTTATAAATGTCACAACGCTAGCTTGTATTTCTAATTTTCATGTTCCTTTTTTATTTTTATTTTTATTTTTATAAATTGCTGAAATTCAAAATTTGTCCCCTTCTTATGGACAACTTGCCATCACCCATGCTCGATGTTATGTGCTTTGTATGTGTCTCTGTGCGCTAAAACCTATACGCTATAATATTTAATAATTATATTAATTTATTTATTAATAGTTAATTAATTACGGTTATTTTTTAGGTGATGTGAGAGCGTAGAATTCTTTTATTTGTTTGTTTAGTAGTTAAAATTAATGGAAAATCTCTTTCTTTAGCATTTTATATTTTTATATATGACACAGGCATTTTGGTAAGTTAAAAGTGTTAATTTCTGAAACTGAAATTTAAAAGATAAAATATCATATTAAAATTTTCTTAATCCAAGCAACATTATAATGTTTGAATATAAACATTATATTGTTTGAAAAAAGAAATAGTGTTAGTAGTTAAGTTGAAAAAATGGTATTTTAAATTTGAAATTATGTTTGAACATGTATTTCATTTGAATAAATATTGCAGTTTCGCGAACGTTTTTCAAAAAAATTATGGACAAACGGTCCCTTAATTTCCATTTGGTTTCTTCTTTGTTTTTATTTTTGGAGTTTGTGTGTTTGTAACGTATTGAACTACTTAAAGAAATTTATCATCCATTTCCCAAGGTTTTTAGAATTTCAAAGTATTTTTGGGGGTAAACCCTTGACTTAAACTATTAATTACTACTCCCTAAGCTACGGATTAAACTATTTCATTCAACAAAATCGATGTGTTAGTGTCACATGCATGAAAACTTCACTTTTAAATAAAAGCTTTTTTAAAGAAAAAATTAGTTACAAATTGATTTTATATTTAATATTTTACAAATCGAAGTGCATTTTGCGTGTTTTTTAAGGGTCATATATAGTTTTGAATTGTACGGGAAACATTATTAGATTTATATTTTGCCATTATCAGTCAATATTATTTATTGTTTAATATTTGTACATGGACATTCCTTGCTTTAACAGCTTTACATTTTTAATCATTAGAATATTTACTTATACTTTCTTTCATTTCTCTGTAAAACCTTCACTTATAAATTCTAAATCATCAAATATTTTAATTTCCAAAATTACTAGTAATATTTGTAATCGGAGGTAATACGTACGTTATTATTTTTTTTGGTTTAAACATGCGAGTGAAATGAGAAACTTTTTTTGACACAGAGACAAAGTCTTTACGGCATTCAGCATCTAATAATCAACGTGCAATATTCTTGTTTGACCAAAAAAAGAAAAGAAATGACAACAAGTTTTTGATTTGCTCTTAAAACAATTCAATGAATTCAACCATGGAAATTCCCCATTCTTAAGTACACCTGTTCCTCATATTAGGACATCTCACCTCAATCACACGCTGAGTCTAACCACGGGTTCAATTGAACTCATAACTTTTAATATAGAGAATAATTATTAAAATTACAAAAATAATAAATATGAACCTATAACTTTAAAAATATAATGGATTCGATACAAAAAAACCTTAAAAGTTAAACTCATAGGATTCAAATCCTGGATCCGCCTCTGATCACACTGTTTGCAACAAATTATATGTGATACAAAAATAAATTGCAACCACAATATAAATATGAAGAAACACAATTTTATTGATAAAATGATGCGGGTACAATTCTGTTTGTTCCCTTGATTCTTCTCTCCTGATTATCTCCGTGATTCGAGGGCTGGAGCATCGTATTTCTCGAACGTAGGATGATGCGGGCTTCCATGGATTTGTTTGATCTCCAACTTCTTGAACTATTTGAATATCAAGAAGTGTCCAGCCATAAATTGATCTCCTTGTGAATATCTCGTAAGTTTATGGGATTTTCGAGATGATCTTTATTTTTTGAGATGTTTATTCAAGGGAATATATATCCCTTTATATAGATGGGAGTTAGGGACCTCCAAGAAACCCTAATAGACTCCTAGAATTTCAACAGTCCTATAGTATCTTTAACCTAGGATTTAGCTTCCTCCGTCTACCCACGTAAACGAAATTCCATTTTCTAACCACTCAAAATCTTATCTTGTAGTTCCAAAATCGTAGTTAACCGTGTATACTGGTTAGAAAGATGTAAATAAAGAAATATGTGTAAAAATCCTTTAATCTAGACCTTTATATTACGTAGATTAGAAATAACTCCTTTAATCTAGTACTAGTATAAAAATAAGCTGAGTTCTTAATTATATTAGTACAGAAATGGACAATATATTTATGAAAAATCATTTTTGAACCATAAATGATTTATGATTGTTGCATCAATTTTCCAATTTGGAGTAGTGGTGTACAATTATAAACGACAGATCCTAGGAAGGAAACTGAATTTCTTTTTTCTCTCACACGTCTGACAGCTAAGCTAAATCTACTTACCAAGATATTTAATGAGATTATTAATAATTCAAGTTGTCTTTACAAAAATATATAAACTCTTCTTCTAAGCATGCCACAAGGCCATCTATTGTCGGGAAAAAAGGACATGAAATTAATTTTGAGAGTGTGTCATGTGTGTGTGTGTTTTTGTCTAATCATGTGGATTACAACTTAATTAAGTTTAATTAAGTAACTAATTTAAAGATAATTGAATCAGGAAGCTACTACGTACATGCCTGTCCGTGTAAATGTACGTACAAGAACAGTACGATTTGGTTTGTGTCTTTGCCTTAATTCTAACATTACCGTGTCCATCATAACCTTGATAATTATAAGGAATATGCCTTAATATTAGTTATAAGTACAATTACCAGATTACAATTAATGAATTGGGCCTAATGATAGTATCTCTCTCCCAATAAGAAAGATGAGATCACCACTTCTCTTTCGTAATGATTTTTCTTTTTTTACTTCGTAATCTTAGTCTTAGATGTCTTTTCGTTTAAACATGACACAAAGTGCAATATTACTAGTTCAGATCTCATACCACAGTTTTTTAATTAAATTTTTTCTTCTTCTCTTATTAATTATGTAAAAGAAAATATCTAGATGAATAATACTATAAAGTATAAACCATCAGGAGCCAGTAAAGCAAACTTTGAACGATGATAAATTCAACAACAAAAGAGAAATACACCAAAAGAGACAAACATTTAACGTGGTTCGGTCAATTAATCTACGTCCACGACGGAGATGAGCAATCCACTATAAGAAAAGAGAGTACAAAATATCGAGAGAAGAACCTCATGAAGAGGCAAACACAAGTGACACACTGTACTTGTCCCGTAAAATTCAACTTAATTTTCACATCCAAATTGGTCACTATAGAAATTATAAAGCAATATCGTTTTTGTCACATATCATATATATAGTTAGAAGAGAGAAAGGTTTTGTTTATGCATTCAAATCTCACTTTTTTCAAAATCAAGAAATCTTTGCTTATTTTCAGGGATATAGTTGGCTATTTTTAAGATTTTGCTTAGGTTTTCTCACAGCATTCATTGTCTGTATCTAACAACTTACATAATATAGATCAAATTTGGTGAGTTTTACTTTGGCTCTACGACATGGACATTGACTTTGTCCAATTTTTGCAATTCTTGAAACTAACTGTATATAATTAGTTTGGGAATAAAGGCATGAAATTTATAGAGTACATTATATGTAGCTAGAATTAGACAGCTATTTCTTTCCAATATTGTATTAATTAATCTAATTTTTAGGATAACAGCTGTAAGTTCATAATAATTGAGAAAACTTCTAGGACCTTTAATCTCTTGACATATTGAAATTATTCCCTACGCTGAGCTTATATCTGTTCTATACAATTGTTGAGTGCATCTTTTGTACGTAAATCACTAGTTTATACTATCAAGGGTTAGTGACGGAACAGTTGTGATTCTTCCGTTATTAACTATTTCCCTACTACAAAATTTATTGATCCAACTAATTAAAAATAGACTTAATAATGAGAAATCACCTACTTGTTGCTACTGCTTTTTTCTTAAATCTTTTCTTGAGCCGAGGGCATATGAAAAATTGTAATGGTAGTAAAATATATAGTTAAAAGAAAAAATAATTATCTGTTAAAAAATGAGTTGGATAATGAACTTTTTAAAAATGGGTCAAATATGGATAAGAGCCATATTATCCATTCAGAAAGTAGATAACCAATAGATAAGTAATGTGTTTAACTTTTACATTTGTAAAATCTAAAAATTGGTGGTTCTTCAAGTTTGCTTGGGGTAGAAATTCTCCCAAAAGTGATCATTTCAAGAAGCTGTGGATAATATGGATTCATGATTTATTCGTATTAAATACGGGTCGAGTTGAATAATTTATTCTTTTTTATATTATCCTCCGCCCATATCCGATCCTACCCTCTCGTTTGCCACCTTTAGGAATATCTTTACCTTCTCAAGTAGGGGTAAGGTGTGCGTACATATTACCTTCCCTAAAATCCCACATATGTGATTACACTTAATTTATTATTAATGGTTGTAGTAAATTTTGAAAATATGAAATGACTAAAATATCCCTAATTTATGAGTGGGAGGAAGGGAAGGGACAATCAAAACCATATGGGGACATAGTTGTGTGGTTGAATGGAAGAAGAGAATTGAGAGGATAGAGCTAAGGGACTTTCTTGACAAACACATGGGCCAATAAATTGCTGGTTTTGTCTATGGGATTACCCTACAACAAACGTTTCTCCCAAACTAGCCTCTCTTTGCCCTCCTACTATTTTGCTTGCCTCCTCCTTTTCTTTATCCTTTTCCTCAAAATAAGCCAAACCTACAACTACCATAAATTAAATATCAATGTACTAATTATTTCGAATTAAAATAAAGAGGAACCTTTCCACGGTTGACTTGACGAGAAAAAGAAAGGAAATAAGCTTATTCATTGATCATTTGACCTATATGAAGCTCAACGAATATGTTCCTTAAAAATAGACCTTAATGGCAATAGAAATGTGCGTTCATTAAACATTTCAATTGAAATATTAAATGTAAAGTGAAATTTTAAATTAAAATTTCAATCAATATAGAATATAGTTATTCCAAAACAATAACATTGAGTATTAAAGATAATATAAATATGATTAAAATAAATAAAAGAAGAAATGTATAGTAGAAATAAAAAGAAAAAGTAAAAGGAAAAGAAATTTTAAATTAATGAGGGATAATTTAGAAAATATAAATTTATTGTAAGGTTATTTTTGTCTTTAATAAATTAATTTTCTGCTTCTGATTTTGATTTTGCTTCTTGGAAGAAACTACAATTTGTAGATTTTTGTTAAAAGTAGAAAAATTTCTAGCCTGTTTGGCGAAGCTTCTCCTAGCTAAATGCTCTTTTTTGTAAAAAAAAATATTTTTCAAAGTTGAAGTGTTTGGCCAAGTTTTTAGAGGGGAAAAAGAGTGCTTTTGAGTAGAAGCTGAAGCAGAAAAAGTAATTTTTTTAAAAAAACACTTTTTTGAAAAGCACCTTTGAGAAAATACATTTAAAAACATCTTTTAAAAGCTTGTGCATACATTAATTCTTGCTCAAAAGTGCTTGTTAAATAAATTAACCAAACAAAAACTATTTTCTCGCCATAAGTACTTTTGAAAAAAATATCACGACCCAAATTTTCCTCCGTTGGATATCGTGACGACACCCAGTCCCTACGACTAGGTAAGCCTAAAACTTGCGGAGAAATAAAAGTAATATAATAATTGAAATAGAAAAGAAGAAGAAGACACATAATTCAGCCGCTCGACATATACAATTTCACCTCCCAAAACCCGGAATGTCTCGACAGTCACAAGATCAGTACTAAATATAGCTATATACAAAGAAGTAGCAGAAATACATAAGTCATCTATGCCTATACTAGAGTAGAAGGGGACTCGTGGGTTTCTGCGGATGTGACAGAATTACCTCGCGGTCTCCTGGCAGCTGCTAAACCGACTCCTAGCCACGAATCTGGGATCTGGTACCTGGATCTGCACATGGAAAACATGCGCAGGAAAGGGCATGGATACTTCACAATTGGTACCCAGTAAGTGCCAAGCCTAACCCCAGTCAAGTAGTGACGAGGTCAGGTTAAGGCTCTACTGGATTTTTATAGTAAAACAGACTAAAATTTGAACAGAGAGATAATAAGCTAAGGTAAAAGCAGTAGAAACAATGAGCTGAAAGGAAATAGTAAAAGGGAACCCTCGGCTCAGCACAACGTATCTCACAGTAGCAGATATGCAATGTAGTACAGGGGGAAAGCTCCCGGAATCTAGTCCGTAATTCCAATTTAAATATGCGATGCAATTGAGGGGGAAAGCTCCCGGAATCTCGTCTGTAGTCCCAATTTAAATATGTGATGTAGTACAGGGAGAAAGCTCCCGGAATCTCGTCCGTAGTCCCAATTTAAATATGCAATGCAAATGAATACCAGATAAAGATTATTTAAACAATTCATGAAGAATCACACACAAATACGGATAAGACTACCTAAACATGGTGCAAATAGTAGCAATTTGGGGGAAGCTCAAGTAAAACAGGTATGCATGCTTATTCTTAAGCTAAACTATACAGTTAGTACATGAAACAATGAAATAGGGATAAAATAATTTATGTCATGAAAGGAAAAGTGGAGTTTTAGCAACAATATCCAGTGTACGCACTCGTCACCTCACTTACACGGCGCCCATATAACAAAAACGGTATGAAAACAACCTAAGGGGAAGTCCCCAACACAGAGTTAGGCAAGCCACTTACCTCGACTGTGCTAATCAACTCAAAACCACGCTCTTCCCACGAGTATTCGACTCCGAATGGCCCAAATCTATTCAATTCGATTGCATAATGTAAATATCACTTTAAGGAATCAAAATAGCTAATAAGCTCGAAGCTAATACGCGAAATAAGGAAATTTGCCAAAAAGGTTTCCCGGCCCCACGTCTCGGAATCGGATAAAAATTATAAATTCGAGCACCCATTCGCTCACGAGTCTAACCATATAATATTTACTCAAATCGTATATCAAAAATCCTAATCAAAACACAAGAGTTCGGCCTAGGAACTTTATCCCATTTCCCCCCAATTTTCCACCATAATTTCGAATTTAAATGATGGATTAAGGAGTATAATCATGGAAATTAGTCTAAATCGGATAGAAATCACTTACCTGAGTTGCCCAGGTGAAAAACTTTCCCAAAATCGCACTTCCCGAGCTCTCAAGTTCAAAAATGTAAAAAATGGCTTAAACCCTCAAATTGGGTTTCTAATATTCTGCCAGATGAGTGTTCTATGCGTTCGCGGAAGGAGCATCGCGAACGCGAAGAGTAAGAAATACGTGCCCAGATATTTGGCCTATGTGAACGCGACCCAGGGCCTGCGAACGCGAACCTCAGCTTTCTAACCCTATGCGAACGCGGTCCCAAACATGCAAACGCGAAGGGTAAAGTGCCAAACCCCTGGGACCCCATCCTATAACTACGCAGACGCGCCCAGGCCCCCGCGTTCGCGATCCCGTGCCTGGCCATACCTACGCGAACGCACTCATCAACCCGCGAACGCGTAGCACAAAAATCCCTGGAGCCAATTAAGCCTACGTGTTCGCGACTAACCCCACGCGAACGCATAAGAGGAAACCAGAACCAGCAAAAATATGATGTTTTCTTAAGTCGAAATCTAACACGTTGAGCATTCGAAACACACCCGAGGCTCCGGGGACCTCAACCAAAACTACCAACCAACCCTAATATCTCACCCGAACTTAGTCGAGCCCTCAAAACACGTCTCATAACACCAAAATCATCAATTAAGAATTGATTCAAGCCTAAGAACTTATGAAATTGCCAAGTTTCACAACCGATGCCGAAACACGTCAAAACTCACCCGAATGACCCCAAATTTTGCACACAGGTCATAAATGACACTACGAACCTGCTGTCACTTTCGGAATTCCATTCCGAGCCCGATATCAAAATTTCACCTATCGGTCTAAATCGCCGAAATTCTAACTTTCGCCAATTCAAGCCTAAATCTACTACAGACCTCGAAAACATATTCCGAACACACTTCTAGCCTCAAAGTCACCCAACGGAGCTAATAGAGTCGACAGAATTCCATTCCGGATCCGTCTTCACACAGTTCTAATTACGGCCCAATTTCTAAAGCTTAATTTCACATTTAAGGACTATGTGTCCAAAATCCCTCCGAATTTCACCACTCAACGCTCCGACAAGTTCCAAAAGCATAAATAGACATGGGAGAAACAATTATTAGGGGATGGGGGGCGCTAACTCTCAAAACGACTGACCGGGTCGTTACATTCTCCCCCTCTTAAGAAAAATTATTCGTCCTTGAACAAGTATAGAAACATACCTGAAGTTATGAAGAGATGAGGGCACTGCCTGCGCATATCCTGCTCGGTCTCCCAAGTGACCTCCTCGACTGGATGACCCCTCTACTGAACCTTGACTGATGCAATATCCTTCGACCTGAGTCTTCTGACCTCCCTATCCAATATAGCTACAGGCTCCTCAACATAGGATAGATCCTTGTCCAACTAGACTGAACTAAAATCCAAAACATGAGTCGGGTCACCGTGATACTTCCGGAGCATAGAGACGTGGAATACTGGATGAACACCTGCTAAGATAGGAGGCAAGGCAAGCTCATAAGCGACCTCCCCAACACACCACACCACCTCAAAAGGGCCAATAAAGCTCGGACTCAGCTACCATTCTTCCCGAACCTCATGACGCCCTTCATAGGCGATACCCGAAGCAAAACCCAATCACCAGCTATAAATGATAAATCACGAACCTTCCGGTCTGCATAACGCTTCTGCCTGTACTGAGCTGTGCGAAGCCTCTCCCGAATCACCTTTACCTTGTCCAGAGCATCTTGGACCAAATCTGTACCCGACAATCGGGCCTCGCCCGACTCAAACCATCCCACTGGAGACCTGCACCGCCTACCATACAAAGCCTCATACGACGCCATTTGAATGCTGGACTGGTAGCTGTTATTATAAGAAAACTCTACAAGTGGCAAGTATAGGTCCCATGTCCCTCCAAAATCCATCACACAGGCACGAAGCATATCCTCAAGAATCTGAATCGTGCGCTCGGACTGCCCGTCTGTCTGAGGGTGAAAAAACTGTACTCAACTCCACCTTGGTGCCTAACTCCTTCTGAACAACTCTCTAGAACCGTGAAGTGAACTGTGTACCTATGTCTGAAATGATAGATACTGGAATACCGTGGAGGCGAACAATCTCCCTGATATAAATCTCAGCCTACCTCTTGGAGAAACATGTAGTCAACACTGGAATGAAATGGGCTGATTTGGTCAGCCGGTCCACGATCACCCAAATAACATAAAACTTCCTCAAAGTCCGAGGGAGTCCAACCACAAAGTTCATGGTGATCCGCTCCCACTTCCACTCTAGAAGCTAAATCTGCTGAAGTAATCATCCCGGTCTCTGATGCTCACATTTGACATGTTGACAGTTGAGACACTTGGATACAAACTCCACTATATCCTTTTTCAACCTTCACCACCAATAGTGCTGTCTCAGATTTTTGTAAATCTTCGCGGTACCCGGGCGGGTGGAATACCGCGAGCTATGGGCCTCCTTAAGAATCAACCCCCGAAGCCCATCTACATTAGGCAAACAGATACGGCCCTGCATCCTCATCACGCCGTCATCACCAATAGTCACATCCTCGGCATCACCCTGCCGAACTCTATCGTGAAGAGCCATAAGGTTGGGATCATCATACTGGCGCTCTTTGATACGGTCATAAAGGGAAGATCGAGCAACCACACCAGCAAATACCCGGCAAGGCTCAGAAAGATTCAACCTCACGAACTGACTGGATAAGGACTGAACATCTAAGGCTAAGGACCTCTCAGCTGCATGAAGATATGCCAAACTCCCCAAACTCTCCGCCCGGCGACTCAAGGTGTCGACCACCACATTGGCCTTCCTCGGGTGGTATAATATAGTGATGTCATAATTCTTGAGTAACTCCAACCACCTACGCTGGTGCAAATTGAGGTCTTTCTGCTTGAATATATGCTGCAAACTCCGGTGATCCATGAAAATCTCACAGGGAACACCGTGTAAATAATGACGCCATATCTTCAGGGCGTGAACAATCGCTGCCAACTCAAGATCATGAACTAGATAGTTCTTCTCATGCACCTTCAACTGTCTGGACGCGTAGGCAATCACCCTACCGTTCTGCATCAACACTGCCCCAAGTCCAATCCTCGAAGCATCACAATAGACTGTATAGGACCCTGAACCTGTAGGAAATACCAACACTAGAGCTGTAGTCAGGGTTGTCTTGAGCTTCTGAAAGCTCTCCTCGCACTCCTCAGACCACCTAAACGGTGCACCCTTCTGGGTCAGTCTGGTCATAGGTGCTGCAATGGATGAAAATCCCTCCACAAAACGGAGATAGTACCATCCAAACCGAGGAAACTGCGGATCTCAGTAACTGAAGACGGTCTAGGCCAACTCTGCACCGCCTCCACCTTCTTTGGATCTACCTTGATCACATCACAGGACACCACACGGCCTAAGAATGCCATAGAATCAAGCCAAAATTCACACTTAGAAAATTTGGCATACAATTTCTTCTCCCTCAAAGTATGAAGCACAATCCTCAAATGCTACTCATGATCCTCCTGTGACTGAGAATATACCAAGATGTCATTAATGAACACGATGACAAAGGAATCAAGATAAGGCCGAAATACGCTGTGCATCAGGTGCATAAAGGTTTCTGGGGCATTGGTAAGCCCAAATGACATAACAAGGAACTCATAGTGGCCATATCTGGTCCTGAAAATAGTCTTCGGGATGTACGGCTCCCGAATCTTCAACTGATAATAGCCCGAACGCAAATCAATCTTGGAGAACACCCTAGCACCCTGTAACTAGTCACATAAATCATCAATGCGAGGCAATGTGTGCCTATTCTTTATTCAACTGCCGGTAATCAATGCACATACGCATCGAACCATCCTTCTTCTTCACAAATAATACCGGAGCACCCCAAGGTGATACACTAGGCATGATGAAACCCTTATCAAGCAACTCCTGCAACTGCTCCTTCGACTCCTTCAACTCATGAGGATCCATACGATAGGGAGGAATGGAAATGGGCTGAGTGCCCGGCAACCGATCAATGTCGAAATCAATATCTCCGTCGGGCGGCATACCCGGAAGATCAGCTGGAAAAACATCGGGATAGTCTCGCACAATTGGAATTGACTCAACTGAAGTGGTATCAACACTAACTTCTCTCACATAGGTTAAATATGCATCACACCCCTTCTCCACCATCCGCTGAGCCTTAAGAAAGGAAATGACTCGGGGTGGGGGGGGGGGGGGGGGTGGAGAATACTCTAAGGAACCACTCCACTCTAACCTCGGTATGTGTCACGGTCTTGGCGTGACAATCAAGAATAGCATAATGGGGGGACAACCAGTCCATGCCCAAGATAACATCGAAGTCTACCATACTGAGCAATAATAAATCAGCCCTGGTCTCAAAACCACTGATAACAATCAAGCACGACTGATATACGTGGTCCACAATAAAAGAATCTCCCACGGGAGTAGAAACATAAACAGGGGAACTCAAAGAATCTTGATATACAATAAGAAGACACATATGTGTTTAACTAAAGAATTAGATCCCTTGACTAAAGCTTATTTTCAGGAATGAACACGGGTTTTTGATAATCAGAGAGATAATGATAAATAAAAAGGAGTAACTAAATAGACAATAGTAGGATGCACAAAAAAATAAAGAATATTGTCTTCGTAGTCCAGATGTCCCTTACAAGTTAACTTCTATTCCCTTATATAGGGAATTCTTTAGTATAACGTCCACCTCTTGCAATGATAACACATTAATGACTAATTATTACATTAATGTAACGTTACAAAGAATAACCGTAACTATTGCGTGAAGGTTGTGTAACGTGTGGATCATTAATTGAAGATCTTTGAATCTGCCCGTAGCTCTGTCCGGATTGATTCTGACTGTGTCTCTTCTTTGTCTCAATCAAGTTGAGTTTCACGTAGCTGATTACCTCGTAGGTATATGGTGTCGTGCCTCTTTTCCTCGCACCTCCTTATAGAATCATGTCCAGCTGTCATGTTTTCCTTGTTCCCCGTAATCGGCTGAATCATCAAGAATTATCATACATCTGAAGCTCTTTTTTACCAATACAGATAGTCCCCCCACTTACCATTTATTTATCGACTAATATTTGGTAAGTGGATACACATTTATGGCGGGAATATTTTGCCGCCGCTTTACTTCGAAACATTGTATCCTTCTCTGAACATAGGTGTAGCTTGTCACTTCTATTTAATGCTTAATCCACGTGTCACCTCCGGGTTGGTTCTGCAATTACTCGGTGCCTTTTAGGGCTTTTTTGCGGCTGCATCAGACACGATGTGACATCTTCAATTATGACTTTCACATCATTGTTTTTTCCCATTTTTGACGGTTGTATTTGAGTATAAATACCCTTTTTCCTTTCTTTACCTTCACGAAAAACTTTCATTCTTTGTTTGTGAAGAACTTTTTCCCTTGTCTTCGAAAATATGTCTTCATCGAACCAACCTAAAGGAGTGATAAATGTAGATGATTTGACCCCTTCTTCTGCTCCGACGCGGAGCCGGAGATGTGGTAGAATGAAGAGTTTAGGCTCTACTCCTTTAAGAGGCTCTTCTTCTTCCTAGATTACTTCTCCTCCTTCCGCTAGGTCTTTAGTTTCTCCAAGAGCTAGGGCTTCTAATTCTTCGTCTAGGGGTAGAGTACATCATGAACCCTTACGCGAACCACGAATGGATGAAATCATTCCTGCTGAGTTTACCTTCTCTAGGGATAGTCAGGTCCTTGTTGATAAGTTGTTATACCTTGATAGTGCTGATAGGTACCCTACCCTTATTATCGAAGGTTTAGTTCCCCTTGTTCACAGGAAATGTTCTTGGAAGTCTGATTTCCCTATCATTATTCTGAATAGCAACAAAAGAATAACGTCTTATAAGACGGGATATTATTTTGTTTATACATACCTTTTTACTTTAGGGTTTAAACCTCCTATTGATCCAATCATCATTGAATTCTGTCCTTTCTTCAAAATTTTCTTAGGACAAGTCGGTCCTCATGTGTGGCGGGTTGTTGCGTGTCTCCGGTGTTTAGCTACTTTAGCCTCGGTTCCTTTCACCCTTTATCATCTCATTCATCTTTATTCTCCTGCCTTATTTCGCCAATGGATTTTTAGTCTGGCTGCCAAGAGTAAAAGAGTGCTAGTAACCCCTGATGACGATAAGGATAGAGGTTGGTACCTTCGATACGTTGCTGCGCCCACTGGTGGTTTGGTGGGTGTAGAAAATCTTCCCTTCCCTGAGAAGTGGAATCGTGCACGTGAGTACATTTTAACTCACATTTGTTATTTTTCTTCTTTTTGCTTTAAGTGTTTTATTAACACCGTAGTTGTTTCTTCTTCTTTCAGCAATCATGGGTATTATTGAGAATGTCTCCGGTATCCGTGATTGGGTAGAAAAGTTATTGTCGATTGCTCCGTTGGAGTAAAGGTCTTGGAAGTACTTCTCCGGGAAGTACGATTGGACAGTGAAAACTCACGGTAAGTGAAGCTTTTTCATTTCTTTCCTTGCTCGAATCTTTTTCTCGTTTTAACCCTTTATTTTTGATAGGGTTTCCTATCCGTGGAGTGTCTGCTGCATCTATTTCCAAAATGTCCCTGGATCAGGCCCAGGAAATTATTTCAGGATCTTCGTCTTCGAAGTGAAAGGCTGGTGGAACTAGGGCCTCGGAAGAGGAGGAGGAAGATGAGGACACTTTGGTGCATAGGTAGCATAGAAGGAGGGTGATTTCAAACGATGAGTCTACACCCGTGGATGTGCCTTCCATACCTGAAGTCAGACCTTCTTCCTCTGAGGATGCTTCTCTCTCTCCTGTGCATGATTTTGTGGATCATTTGTTCCGTGAAGGCTTTGGCCCCGCTATTAATGAAGTTCCCTTGGCTGTTTTTCCTCCTTCTTTTAGAGAAGTTCCTTATCTTCTCCTGTTATTTCCTCCGCTCCCTTGGATATTACTGCTCCCATTACTACTTTGCCCGTGGCTTTTTCAGCTCTTCAGACTTCATTGCCCGTGGCTTCTTCATCTCAGCCTGTTTCTGTGCCTCCTCCTGTTAGAGAAGTAGGGTCTTCCAGCAGAGAGATGAGGCAAGTGCTAATCGAAGTCCCGGCTATTAGGAGCCTTTTTAAGAAATCCGTCCAGCCTGATGTGTGACTGAAGCCCTTGATAGGCCCAACAGAGAGGACCAAGCTGGATAGCCACAATTCTCTTACCTGGGCTAATGAGATCGTGCATTCCTCTTTGAAGGTAAAATGCATTCTTTTGCATTTTGTTCTTGTACATGTAATTGCCGTATCTAATTGATTTCCTCTTTGTAGATAAATCTTATAGGCACGGAGATCATGAGGAGGGTTTCTAATGCGGAGCAGGAAATAAAGAGTGGCAGGCTGAAGCGGGTAACTGGAAGGGACAATATGACAGCCTGAGGCTCGATATGGAAGCCTTAGAAGAAGAAAAATGCACCTTGGAGCGACAGATGAGAGTCATGGCTGTGGAGTTGGCAGTGGAGAAGGCTTCTTCTAACCAGGCGGACAAAGACAAGAGCATCCTTGAGTCTTCATTTGCTGAACTGTTATCCCGTGCCTCAGAAGAAGCTATTTCAGCACTAGGGTTTCGACCTTAGTGCTGAAATAGCTAAAATCAAAGAATCCATGGAGAAGGCTCAACAAGGTCAGAATATCTCTTCACCTGAAGGTGAGGCTCCTGCTGCTCAAGTCCCCTCGTCCCCAACTGACAGCTTAGGGGCACCCCAATGTACAAAACTATATGCGACTAAGTATTAGTTAATACTTAGTTTTTACTTAGCCGCTTTAATATATGCAAGTATGACTTTTTTTTTGCTTTAAGTTTTTGTTTCACTCTTTTTAAGTCTTTTGCATGCTTGATTTTCGAGGTTTTTGTTTTACCTCTGAGTTTTTGCATAGGTATGCTGAAATTGCTCATACCTTTTCATAGTAGGTACGGTGTTGCATATAAAATGCGTGCCTTTTTGTAGTAGGCATTTGTTTATAAAAGAGGTCTCTTTTTGATTGACACTTAATGAAGAAGACGTCTCAACTTCATAATGGTGTAATAATGCAATAGAGTGATAGGAATTTTTCACATGTTTAAGAATGTTTTTGTTTGAACCTTCACAACATTTTACATGTGTTCGATTATCGTCTAAAACTCATGTTGCAACTGTTTTCTTTTAACAGATTTGATATACACTTGTATTTCGTAACTGTTTTTCGTATGTAACAGTTTTTTCGAGTTAATACAAGAGAACAACTGTTTTTCTTTCGTAATAGTTTTTACAAAGGTTGGGGTTATTACCCGTAACTTTTTTTGTTGACAACAGTTTTCAATAATCACGAGAAAATGCTTTTTCATCTATAACTGTTTTATTTGATAACCGTTTTTCAAACAAATACAAGGATTTTGATCTTTCATCCATAACTGTTTTATTTGATAACAGTTTTCTATGTAAGTACAAAGATTTCGTAACTGTTTTTAGTTACAACAGTTTTTGAATGAGTACAATGATGATGATCTTTTATCCACACCTGTTTTTGGTTTCAACAGTTTTCTTTTGAATAAGTACAAAGATGTGCATTTCTTCCTCATAGATAATATTTTGCCTTTTAACCTGAACATGTTCGAAGGTTTTCTGGATCACGCTTTGTGTTTGAGCCTTTGGCTCTTTCGATTTTGCTCGTATCACTTGACTTGTTAGGTTGATGGATCTTTAGGCTCGAGCTTTGACTTTTTGATAGTCTTCTTTGCTTTGTCTTAGCCTTCCATACTGTATAATCCCCCAAGTGTTTGAGCTTTGAAGAATGAAATCTCGAGCACTTTACTATTCCTTCCTTGTGGTCCTTTTCCTGAAAAGGAAAAACATTCAGGACTCGAAGGTATATAGTTTTTAGATGATGACTTCTTAACCCTTTAAAACGTCCATCAGAAAGTGTAACCCTAGATCGGGAATTCAATTACTTCCTCGCGTCTTTGCAGGTCTAATATCATCATCTGGTGATGGGTTAGATTTATGCCTATCATCTAAAAAGGTTAGTAAAATTTTAAATGTTCAAAACAAAATCGGACATGTGATACCTGACCGGGAGTATTCCTTTTCCTTAGAAGTAGTACTTCTTCAAATGGATGGCATTCCAGCTTGTTGGTAGTATTCTGCCGTCCATAGCTTCCAACTCGTAAGCGCCCTTCCCAGCTATGCCTCGGACTTTGTAGGGTCCTTCCTAATTTGGACTTAGCTTTCCTGCACCTGCTTTTTTCGTTGACCGAAAGACTTTCTTAAGAACAAAGTCCCCAATCTTGAAGTATCTGAGGCAAGTTTTACGGTTGTAATAACGCTCTATGATTTGTTTTTGAGCTGCCATCTGTATTAATGCGACTTCTCTTTTTTGTTCGAGTAAGTCCAGATTAATGCTCAACTCATCGTTGTTTTCATCCTCTGCGGTTGTTGTAAACCTTATGCTTGGTTCTCCAATCTCCACGGGTATTAAGGCTTCTGAGCCATAGACAAGTGCGAACGGAGTTTCTCCCCTGGCTATTATTGAACCGCTGGTAACTCATTAGGCCAATTTCCTTTGGCTTTTTCTAGCCGCTTTTTTAGATTGTTGATGATGACTTTATTCGTTGACTTAGCTTGACCGTTAGCCACGGGGTGACATGGCGTTGAAGTAATTCGTTTGATTTGCCAGCTTTCGAAGAATTTCGTGATTTGCGAGCCTATGAATTGTGGGCCAGACACACGATCTCCTTCGGTATTCCAAAGCGGCATATTATGTTTCTCCATAAGAAGATTTTAACTTCCTTTTCTAGCACCTGTTTGAAAGCTTCTGCCTCTACCCATTTTGTAAAATAGTCGGTTAGCACGAGTAAAACCCGTACCTGTCCTTTAGCTGTGGGAAGAGGTCCCACTATGTCCATACCCCACTTCATAAAGGGCCATGGGGATATTATTGGATGCAATAGTTTCGCGGGTCGATGCATGTTATTGGCAAACCTTTGACATCTGTTGCATTTGGATACGAAGTTCTCAGCTTCTTCTTCCATCTTAGGCCAATAGTGCCCAACTATGATTAGGGTTTTTACCAAGGATCTCGCCCCTGCGTGATTTCCACAGTGTCCTTCGTGGACTTCTTTCATCACAAACTCCATTTGGTTAGGCCCGAGGCATTTTTTTAGGGGACCTCCGAACATCTTGCGATATAAGTAGTTGCGAATGAGGCAGTACCGTGCAGCTTTGCGGCGAAGTGCTTGAGCTACTTTTTTGTCTTCAGGTACGGTGCCATTCTGCAAAAAAATTAATATTTCGTTTCTCCAATCCCAGGTTAAATTGTTGAAAGTTACCTCATTTCTGTCTTGGTTGATCGTTGAATGGAATAGATGAACGACAATTGCATTGTCTTTGTTTGTTACTTCCGTGACTGCTGCGAGGTTAGCTAATGTATCTGCTTCTGCATTTTCCTCTCTATGTATTTGTATTACCTTCCACGTTTTGAATTGTCTCACGAGTTCTCGTGCCTTTTCCAGATACCGTTGCATTCGAGTCTCTCGAGCGATGTAAGTCCCCTGCATTTGATTTACCACCAGTTGGGAGTCACTTTTTATTGTGATTTGCTCGATTGAGAGTTCTCGTGCCAGTTCTAGTCCTGCAATAACAGCTTCGTACTCTGCTTCATTGTTAGTTATAGGATAACATTTGATAGCTTGTCGTGTCTTTTAACCCTTGGGTGATATTAAGACTATGCCTAATTCGGAACCTTTTATATTGGAAAAAACATCGGTAAATAGGGTCCATAGACCCGGATTAACACCGTTAAAGAGTTGTAACTCTTTTTCCACTTCAGGGACAATGCTATTACTAAAGTCCGCGACAAAATCAGCTAAAATTTGAGACTTTATTGCAGTCCTATGCTGATATATTATATCATGCTCGCTTAACTCTATGGACCATCTGGCCAATCTTCCTGATAGTTCTTGTTTATGTAATATATTCCTTAATGGATATGAAGTCACAACAGTGATTGGATGACATTGAAAATATGGTCGTAATTTTCTAGATGCCATTATTAAAGCTAAGGCTAACTTTTGTAGATGTGGGTATCTGGTTTCAGCATCTAGTAATGTTTTGCTTACATAATAAATAGGAGATTGTTTACCTTTATCTTCCCTTACCAATACTGCACTTATAGCAATTTTTGCGACATCAAGATAGACGTACAGCCTCTCCCCTTCCTTCGGCTTTGATAGCAGCAGGGTTTTTGATAGATAAGATTTCAGATCTTTGAGAGCCTGTTGACATTCTTCAGTCCATTCGAACTGATCTTGCTTTTTGAGGACTGAAAAGAATTTAAAACTTTTCTCGAAAGACCTGGAAATAAATCTTCCCAAAGCTGCAATACTTCTCGTTAGTCTTTGAACTTCTTTTTTATTTGTTAGTATATCAAGTATTTCCTCTATAGCTTTAATTTGAGCAGGATTTACCTCTATTCCCCTATTTGATACAAGGAAACCCAAAACTTTACCTGATCCTACGCCAAAAGCGCATTTTTCTGGATTCAGCTTCATATTATACATGCGTAAAATTTCAAAGGTAATAGAGAAGTGCTGGAAATGGTCTTCCGCCCGTGTTGATTTTACCAGCATGTCATCGATGTAAACTTCCATCATTTTTCCCAGATGTTCCTGGAACATCTTAGTCACTAGCCTTTGATAGGTGGCTCCAGCGTTTTTAAGCCAAAAGGCATGACTTTATAACAATAAGTCTCCTTGTTCGTAATAAAGGAGGTTTTTTCCTCGTCTGAGGGATCCATTTTAATCTGATTATAACCAGAATACACATCTAGAAAGCTTAACAATTCATGACCTGCGGTGGCATCAATCATTTGATCTATATGTGGTAATGGGAACGAATCTTTGGGGCATGCTTTATTTGAGTCAGTATAATCTACGCATACTCTCCGTTTTCCATTCTTTTTAGGTACTACCACAGTGTTAGCTAGCCAGTTAAGGTATGTTACCTCTCGTATCGAACCATTTTCAAGAGTTTCTCTACCTCTTCGTCAATCACTTGGTTCTTGAATGGTCCTTGCTTTCTTTTCTTCTACTTAACAGGTATGAATGATGGATCTTCATTTAGTTTATGAGTCATCACTTCTGGTGGGATACCTGTCATATTTGAGTGGGACCACCCAAAGCAATCTACGTTTGCCTTTAAATAATCAATTAACTTACCTCTTCGACTAGGGCTCAGCCTCGTGCCTATGTACACTTTTTGTTCAGGTTTTTGTTCAAACAATGGAACAACTTCGAGATCTTCCGTAGTTGTTTTTATGTACTCGTCTTCCTCCGGTTCTTGGATGACGTCCGGTATGGAGTCTACGTTCGTGTGATTCAATGCATCTTTCGTGGAGACTTGATTCAACTTCTCGTGGGTATCTCCTTCCGTATCTGTTTGAACACTTACTTCTTTCGTACCTATTCGATCAGTAACCTTTTCCGTACTTGTTTGGCCGGTAACATCTGTTTGGGAGATTTCCCTATCCTTCGGTTCTTCCGTCTCTTCTTTTTGTTATAATGCACCACAAAATTTATATTTCTAGAGGTCTGCTGATCACCTCTAATCTTTTTGACTCCCCATTTTGAAGGGAATTTAATTACCTGATGTAAGGTGGACGGTACTGCTTTTATGTCTTGGATCCAGGGCCTTCCCATGAATATATTATAATCCATGTCAGTATCAACGACTTAGAATTTGGTGTTTTTAATTACTCCATCGGCATAAGTGTTAAGTTCGATTTCTCTTTTGGTTATCACTATAGAGTTGTCAAACCCTGATATGGCTCGTGCCTTTGGGATCACCTGATTTCCCAGGAGCATTTCTTCCACGCTCTTAGAAAGATGATGTTAACTGAACTACCTGGATCAATCAACACTTTTTTAACATTAATGTCATGAATGAGTAAAGATATTACCAGAGCATCATTGTGGGGGAACATTAGTCCGCCGAAATCTGCGTCATCAAAGGTTATATCATCTATGTCTGGATTTTCTCGAACCCACTTTCTGTGTGTAATTGTGATTTTCGAGGCTACTTTGCAAACTATTCCGTTTACTTCCTCTCCTCCATGTATCACATTGGCGGTTCTTTTTGGAGATGGAGGCTTGAGGGGTTCCTGCCTGTTCTTCATGTATGCCTGCTTTCCTTTATCACTAAACAATTCTATTAAATAGCCACTTTTCAATAATTTTTCTATTTCACCTTGTAAAAACCTGCAATCCGCAATTTGTGTCCATGATCATTTGGAATTCGCACAAGAAATATGGATTCCTTTTTTTTGGGTTTGACCTCATTTCTTTAGGCCATCGAA
Organism: Nicotiana undulata; assembly: GCA_005239495.1. Lineage (NCBI taxonomy): Eukaryota > Viridiplantae > Streptophyta > Magnoliopsida > Solanales > Solanaceae > Nicotiana > Nicotiana undulata. The sequence goes on along the minus strand of ML279989.1, from coordinate 147,517 downwards.
CCTTATCTCCCATCTTTCTTAATATTGAAACTAGTTCAGGGTACTTACATTGAAGGTGTGATCTCTAATTCGTGCATTACCTATGTGTCGTTCATCTCGATCCTTTCTGGATCTAGATGAGGACGAGCTCGTATCTCTGCTCGATGGTCTATATTCTGACCTAACATTTTCGAACTTGGGATGATTCTCTCGTCCTGAGGTTCCCATGTAAGGATCGTACATGTTTTTATCTGATTTCCTGTCTGATTCGGAACGTCTGGTTCTGGTATGATCTTCATCCCTTGAACGAGCAATGGTATCTTCCTCTATTCGAAGTTTAGTACTGTACCTGTTATAAACATCATTCCATGTTGTAGCTGGGAACTCTATCAAGCTTTCCTTGAGTCTTCTCGTGGCTTTTGAGCCTTTGTCATTTAGATTGCTCGCAAATGCCATGGCTGCCCAGTTATCAGGCACCATTGGTAGTTGCATTCTTTCTCGTTGGAATCTGTCTACAAATTCACGGAGTAGTTCCGTGTCTCCTTGATTTATTTTAAATATGTCTTCCATTCTTTTCTCGACCTTTTGTGCACCGGAGTGTGCTTTTATGAAAGAATCTGCAAGTTCAGCAAATGAGTCTATAGAGTTTTCAGGGAGAAGAGAGTACCAGGTTAGGGCTCCTTTGGTAAGTGTTTCTCCAAATTTTTTGACTAGGACCGACTCAATTTCTTGTTTTGTCAGATCGTTGCCTTTTACTCCAGTGGTAAAAGCAGTCACACGGTCATGTGGGTCAGTTGTTCCGTCATACTTAGGGACATCAGGCATTCTGAACTTCTTGGGTATAGGCAAAGGTGTTGCGGTCGGTTTCCAAGGTTGTTGAGAATATCTATCAACATCAATGCCTTTGATAACAGGGGGTACTCTAGGAATTTGCTTGATTCGATCGTTTTGTTCCTTCACATGTTTCTGCAAGGTTAGTTGTAAATTTTGTAATTCAGGGTTATTAGTCATAACTGGTCTCATTTCGAGAGATTCGTTAGGAGTGTCATCCCTTGATGAGTTTACCAACCTTGACTAAGGATTTTCCACAGTGATTGTGTTATTAGGAGGTGGTGTCAGTGATGCAGGTGATGCCGCTGGTAATCCCCTTGCAAATTCTTGCAAAGCTTGGATCACATACTCTGCAATCATTTGCTTTACCTGATCTTGTTCTATTGTTTGATCATTATCGTTGTTTTTATTGTTGTTGTTGGTCTCTCTTGAGATTGTTCCCTTGAACCTCTTGGGGATGGAAGAGGTGATGGAGTTCCATTTCTCTGCTGGTTATTGTCGTTGGGGTTCGACATAATTCAAAGGATATCGCTTTGGAAAGAAAACAAAGATTATCAGATTCCCGGTAACAGAACCAATTTGTTTAACCAAAGAATTAGATCCCTTGACTAAAGATTATTTTTAGGAATGAACACGAGTTTCTGATAATCAGGGAAATAATGATAAATAAAAAGGAGTAAGTAAATAGACAATAGTATGATGCACAGAAAAATAAATAATATTGTATTCGTAATCCAGATGTCCCTTACAAGTTAACTTCTATTCCCTTATATAGGGAATTCTTTAGTATAACGTCCACCTCTTGCAATGATAATATATTAATGACTAATTATTACATTAATGTAACGTTACAAAGAATAACCGTAACTGTTGCATGAAGGTTGTGTAACGTGTGGATCATTAATTGAAGATCTTTGAATCTGCCCGTAGCTCTGCCCGGATTCATTCTGACCGTGTCTCTTCTTTGTCTCAATCAAGTTGAGTTTCCCATAGCTGATTACCTCGTAGGTATATGGTGTCGTGCCTCTTCGCCTCGTACCTCTTTATGACAAACAGGGACAATACCTGTGATGACTGAATCTACGGCATCAGAACGGGCTGGAAGAGCATAGTACATGTCCTGGCTCCCCCTCTAAGGCGACCTCGACCTCCACAACCTCCACCTCGAGCTGCCTGAGAAGGTGGGGTAGCAACTGAGGCTGGAAGAATAGTTGGAGGACCTGGTGGAATACGTGGGACCTGATAAGTCTGAGGTGGTGTACCCCTCTTAACTCTGGGGCAATCTCTGATCACGTGGCGAGGGTCACCACACTCAAAACAACCCCTTGGAGGATGTGGTGGCTGATGCTGACTCTGAACTGGCCTGCTGGACTGGCCGGTGATAACACTTCGCGAAGGAGGCACACTAGATACTAGTGGTGCATAATAAGTCTCCCGAGGTCTAGGAGGAGCTGGAATACTACTGGCTGCTGGAAGAGCTGAATGAGTAGGGCAACTCAAAAAACCCCTGCCGTAGCGTGCTGCTGGTGCACGAACTCCCGAAAAATGACCAGTCTCTCGAGACCTCTTGGACTCTCTCTCCTCCCTTTGCCGGGATAACATACTCTCAATTCTCCGGGAAATACTCACGGCCTGCTGGTAAGGGATATCTGTCTCCAACTCCCTGGCCATACTGGTCGGGTGAAGCCTCTCAATGAAGCGTCGAACCCTCTCTCTGATAGTGGCAACCAAGGTTGGTGCATGACGAGCCAAATCACTGAAACAGACTGCATAATCTAACACAGTCATGTCACCCTAACATAACTGCTCAAACTTCGCACGCCAAGCATCCCTGAGGCTCTGAGAGAAAAACTCAAGCAAAAACAACTCGGAGAAATGATCCCAAGTAAGTGAAGCTGCCTCCTCCGGACTACTCAACTCGTAGGCACGCCACCACTGATAAGCCGTTCCCATCAGCTGAAAAGCGGTGAAAGAAACCCCACTCGTATCCACAATACCCATAGTGCAGAGAATGCGATGACACTCCTCAAGAAAACCCAGAGTGTCATCTAAAGCTAGTCCGCGGAAAATAGGTGGGTGGTACTTCTTGTACCTTTCCAGTCTTAGCTGCTCTGCCTCGGAAATAGCTACCCTGGTATCATGCTGAACTGGAGCCGCTGGAGGAATAGGAATATATTCTGGAACCTTCCCAATAAGGACTCTCTGCTTAGTAGTACGGGCTACGGGAATCTGTGTACCTCCCCCGACCCGATATGTGGCTGGAGCTATCGGGAGTAGACACACCTGAGTAAGAGTACTGAAAGTGCTCAGGAATTGAGCTAAAGTCTCTTGGAGGGCTGGAGTAATAGTAGGGACCTCATGTGCCCCTCTAACTGTAGCTGCTGGGGGCTCCTCCGTCTCTGCTCTCGCCGATGCTCAGGCTGCACCGCGTGCTCTTCCTGTACCCCGGCCCCTGCCTCTGGTGGAACTAGCTGGGGGCTCGGGTGCCTGGTCATCAGTACGTCCGGTACGGGTCCGCACCATCTGTGAGCAAGAGTAGAATAGAATTATAGAATTTTGATGACAGTAACTAGCACGACAAGGAATTCCAAAGAATATGATTGTTCTTAATAGTTGCATAGCCTCTCGAAGATAGATACAGACGTCTCCGCACCGATCCGCGAGACTCTAATAAACCGACTTGTGACTGGTGACTCCTATGAACCTAGACGCTCTGATACCAACTTGTCACGACCCAAATTTCCCTCCGTTGGATACCGTGACAGCACCCAGTCCCTACGACTAGGTAAGCCTAAAACTTGCGGAGAAATGAAAGCAATATAATAATTGAAATAGAAAAGAAGAAGAAGATACATAATTCAGCCGCTCGACATATATAATTTCACCTCCCAAAACCCAGAATGTCACGACAGTCACAAGCTCTGTACTAAATATAGCTCTATACAAAGAAGTAGCAGAAATACATAAGTGATCTATGCCTATACTAGAGTAGAAGGGGACTCGTGGGATTCTGCGGACGCGGCAGAATTACCTCGTGGTCTCCTGGCAGCTGCTAAACCGACTCCTAGCCACGAAATTGGGATCTGGTACCTGGATCTGCACATGGAAAACATGTGGAGGAAAGGGCATGAGTATTTCACAATTGGTACCCAGTAAATGCCAAGCCTAACCCTAGTCAAGTAGTGACGAGGTCAGGTTAAGGCTCTACTGGATTTTTATAGTAAAACAGTCTAAAAATTAAATAGAGAGATTATAAGCTAAGGTAAAAGCAGTAGAAACAGTAAGCTGAAAGGAAATAGTAAAAGGGAGCCCTCGGCTCAGCAAAACATATCTCATAGTAGCAGATATGCAATGGAGTACATGGGGAAAGCTCCTAGAATCTAGTCTGTAGTCCCAATTTAAATATGCGATGCAGTACAAGGGGAAAGCTCCCGGAATCTCGTCCGTAGTCCCAATTTAAATATGCAATGCAAATGAATACCGGATACAGATTATTTAAACAGTTCAGGAAGAATCACTGGCAAATACAGATAAGACTACCTAAACATAGTGCAAATAGTAGCAATTTAGGGGAAGCTCTAGTAAAACAGGTAGGCATGCTTATTCCTAAGCTAAACTACACAGTTAGTACATGAAACAATGCAATAGGGATAAAATGATTTATGTCATGAAAGGAAAAGTGGAGTTTTAGAAACAATATCCCGTGTACGCACTCGTCAACTCACATACACGGCGCCCATATAACAAAAACGGTATGAAAACAACCTATGGGGAAGTCCCCAATACAGAGTTAGGCAAGCCACTTACCTCGCCTGCGTTAATCAACTCAATACCACGCTCTTGCCACTAGTATTCGACTCCGAATGGACCAAATCTATTCAATTCGATTGCATAATGTAAATATCACTTTAAGGAATCAAATAGATAATAAGTTCGAAGCTAATACGCGAAATTAGGAAATTTGCCCAAAACGTCCCTCAGGACCACGTCTCGGAATCGGGTATAAATTATAAATTCGAACACCCATTCGCTCATGAGTCTAACCATATAATAATTACTCAAATCGGATATCAAAAATCCTAATCAAAACTCAAGAACTAGTGTATTGGTAAAAAAAAAAAGCTTCACACGTATGATAATTCTTGTTGACTTAGCCAGTTACGTAGACCAAGGAAAACATGACAGCTGGACATTACTCTATAAAGAGGTACGGAACAAAGAGGCACGGTACAATATACCTACGGAGTAATCAGCTACGAGAAACTCAACCTGATTGAGACAAGGAAGAGACACAGTAAGAATGAATCCGGACAGAGCTACGGGAAGATTCAGAAATCTCTAGTTAATGACTCACACGTTACACAACCTTCATGCAGCAGTTACAGTTATTCTTTGTAATATTACATTAATGTAATTAGTCATTAATGTGCCATCATTGCAAGGGGAAGACGTTATATTAAGGAAATTCCCTATATAAGGGAATAAAATGTAACTTGTAAGGACATCCAAACTACGAAGACAATACACTTTACTTTTCTGCACATCATACTATTGTCTTTTTCCTTACTTTTTCTTACTTATCATTATTTCCTTGGTTATATGAAACTCGTGTTCATCCTAAAAATAGCTTTAGTCAAAGGACCTAATTCTTTGGTTAAACAAATTGGTTCCGTTACCGGGAATCTAATAATCTTTGTTAATTTTTCACACGATATCCTCTGAAATATGTCAAACTCAAACAACAATAACCAGCAAAGAAATGGGACTCCATCACCTCCTTCATCCCCAGGAGGTTCAAGGGAACAATCCCAAGAAAGAACCAACAATAACAACAACAACAACAACAATGACAATGATCAAATGGTAGAACAGGATCAGGTGAAGCAAATGATTGCAGAATATGTGAGCCAGGCTATGCAAGAATTTGCAAGGGGATTACCGGCAGCTTCACTGCACCATTGACACCACCTCCCAATAATACCATCACCGTGGAAAATCTTCAATCTGGGTTAATAAACTCAGCAAGAGGAGACACTCCTAATGAATCTCTCAAAGTGAGACCAAGTATGACTAATAACTTTGAATTACAAAATTTATTACTAACCTTGCAGAAACAGGTGAAGGAACAAAATGATGGAATCGAGCAAATTCCTGGAGTACCACCTGTTATCAAAGGCATTGATGTTGATAGATATTCTCAACAACCTTGGAAACCAAGCGCATCACCCTTGCCTATACCCAAGAAGTTCAAAATGCCTCACGTCCCTAAGTATGACGGAACAACTGACCCACGTGATCACATGAATGCTAATACCACCGGAGTTAAAGGCAACGACTTAACAAAACAAGAAATCGAGTCAGTCCTAGTCAAGAAATTTGGAGAAACACTTACCAAAGGAGCACTAACCTGGTATTCTCTTCTCCCTGAAAATTCTATTGATTCTTTTGTTGAGCTTGCAGATTCTTTCATAAAAGCACACTCCGGTGCACAAAAGGTTGAGAAAAGAATGGAGGACATATTTGAAATAAAGCAAGGAAACACAGAACTACTCCGTGAATTTGTAGACAGGTTCCAGCAAGAAAGAATGCAACTACCAAGGGTGCCTGATAATTGGGCAGCCATGGAATTTTCTAGCAATTTAAATGACAAAAGCTCAGAAGCCACGAGAAGACTCAAGGAAGCTTGAGAGAATTCCCAGCTACAACATGGAATGATGTTTATAACAGGTACAGTACTAAACTTCCAATAGAAGAAGATACCATTGCTCGTTCAAAAGATGAAGATCATACCAGATCTAGACGCTCCGAATAAGACAGGAGATTAGGTAAAAACAACTACGATCCTTACTTGGGACCATCGGGACATGAAACTCGTCCCAGGTTCGAAAACACTAGGTCAAATTATAGACCACTAAGCAGAGATGCGGTCTCATCCTCATCTAGATCCAGAAAGGATCGAGATTAACGACCTAGAGGTAATGCACGAATTGGGGATCACACCTTCAATGTAAGTACCCCTGAACTAGTTTCAATATTAAGAAATATGGGTGACAAGGTTAGATGGCCCAAAGAAATGCGGTCAAACCCAAATAAAAGAAACCCATATTTCTGGTGTGAATTTCATAACGATCATGGACACAGGACTGCAGATTGCAGATTCTTACAAGGTGAAATAGAGCAATTATTGAAACAGGGCTACTTAACAGATTTGTTTAGTGATAAAGGTAAGCAAGCTTACATGAAGAACAGACAAGAACCCCCGAAACCCCCATCTCCAAAACGAACTGTCAACGTGATACACGGAGGTGAAGAAGTAAACGGAGTGGTTTGCAAAACAGCCACGAAGTTCACAATTACACATGGAAAGCGGGTTCGAGAAAACCTGGACGCGGACAGTATAACCTTTGATGAGGCAGATTTCGGCGGACTGATGTTTCCCCAAAACGATGCTCTGGTAATATCCTTACTCATTCATGACACTAACGTTAAAAGAGTGTTGATTGACCCAGGTAGTTCAGTCAACATCATTTTGCTGAGAGTCGTGAAAGAAATGCTCTTGGGAAATCAGGTGATCCCAAAGGCACGGGCCATATCAGGGTTCGATAACTCTACGGTTATAACCAAAGGAGAAATTGAACTTAACACTTATGCCGAGGGAGTAATAAAAAAACATCAGGTTCCAAGTCATCGATACTGACATGGATTATAACGTAATCATGGGAAGGCCATGGATCCACGACATGAAAGCAGTACCATCTACATTACATCAGGCAATTAAATTCCCTTCTGAATGGGGAATCAAACAGATTAGGGGTGATCAGCAAACCTCTAGGAATATAAACTCTGTGGTACATTATAACCAAAAAGTGGAGACGGAAGAATCAAAAGATAGAGAAATCTCCAAAGCAGAAGCTGCCGACCAAACAGGTATGGAAGCAATTATTACCCAAATAGGTACGGAAGAAGCTATTGTTCGAACAAGTACGGAAGAAGATAGTCATGAGAAAGTAAACCAAGTTACCACGGAATATGAATCAAACCACACGGATGTAGATTCTAGACCGGACGTCATTCAAGAACCAGAAGAAGACGAGCACATCAAAACAACAACGGAAGAACTCGAAGGTATTCCATTATTTGAACAAAAACCTGAACAGAAAGTGCATATAGGCACGAGGCTGAGCCCCAGTCGAAGAGGTAAGTTAATTAATTATTTAAAGGCTAACGCAGATTGCTTTGCATGGTCCCATTCATATATGACAGGTATCCTACCAGAAGTGATGACTCATAAACTAAATGAAGATCCATCCTTCGTACCTGTTAAATAGAAGAAAAGAAAGCAAGGACCGTTCAAGAACCAAATGATTGACGAAGAGAGTCATGCCATTTGGCTTGAAAAATGCCAGAGCCACGTACCAGAGGCTAGTAACCAAGATGTTCCAAGAACATCTAAGGAAGACGATGGAAGTTTACATCGATGACATGTTGGTAAAATCAACACATGCGGAAGACCATTTCCAGCACCTCTCTATTACCTTTGAAATTTTACGCAGGTATAATATGAAATTGAGTCCAGAAAAATGCGCTTTTGGAGTGGAATCAGGTAAAATTTTGGCTTTCCTTGTATCAAATAGAGGAATATAAGTAAATCTTACTCAAATTAAAGCTATAGAAGAAATACCTGATATACTTACGAACAAAAAAGAAGTTCAAAGACTAACGGGTAGAATTGCAGCCTTAGGAAGATTTATTTCCAAGTCTTCCGAAAAAAGCTTTAAATTCTTTTCAGTTCTCAAAAAGAAAAATCAGTTTGAATAGACTGAAGAATGTCAGCAGGCTCTCAAAGATCTAAAGTCTTATCTATCAAAACCCTCATTGCTATCAAAGCCAAAGGAGGGGGAGATGATGTACATCTACCTTGTCGTCGCAGAAATTTCTGTAAGTGCAGTATTGTTAAGGGAAGATAAAGGTAAACAATCTCCTATTTATTATGTAAGCAAGACATCTAGATGCTGAAACTAGATATCCACATCTAGAAAAGTTAGCCTTAGCTCTAATCATGGCATCTAGAAAATTAAGGCCATACTTTCAATGTCATCCAATCACAGTCGTGACCTTGTATCCATTAAGAAACATACTGCATAAACAAGAACTATCAGGAAGATTAGCCAAATGGGCCATACAATTAAGTGAGCATGAAATAATATATCAGCCTAGGACTGCAATAAAGTCCCAAATTTTAGCTGATTTTGTCGTTGATTTTAGTAATAACATTGTCCCTGAAGTGGAAAAAGAGTTACAACTCTTCAACGGTACTAATCTGGGTCTATGGACCCTATTTACCGATGGGTCTTCCAATGTAAAAGATGTCGGCCTAGGCATAGTCTTAATATCACCCACGGGTGAAAAGACACGACAAACCATCAAATGTTATCCTATAACTAACAATGAAGCAGAGTATGAAGCTGTCATTGCAGGACTAGAACTGGCACGAGAACTCTCAATCGAGCAAATCGTAATCAAAAGCGACTCCCAACTGGTGGTAAATCAGATGCAGGGGACTTACATCGCTCGAGAGAATCGGATGCAACAATATCTAGAGAAGGAACAAGACCTCGTAAGACAATTCAAAACGTGGAACGTTATACAACTACTAAGAGAGGAAAATGCGGAAGCAGACTCATTGGCTAATCTCGCAGCAGTCACGGAAGTTACAAACAAGGACAATGCAATTTTCATTCATCTATTTCATTCAGCAATAGAGCAGGACAAAAATGAGGTAACTTTCAACAATTTAACTTGGGATTGGAGAAACAAAATTTTAAATTATTTGCAGGGTGGCACCGTACCTGATAACAAAAAAGCAGCTCAAGCGCTTCGCCGAAAAGCTGCCCGGTACTGCCTCATTCACAACTCATTATATTGCAAGATGTTCGGAGGTCCCCTAGATAAATGCCTCTGACCTAATCAAACGGAGTTCGTGATGAGAGAAGTCCACGAAGGACACTGTGGAAATCACGCAGGGGCAAGATCCTTGGTCAAAACTCTTATCAGAGCCGGATACTATTGGCCTAAGATGGAAGAAGAGGCTGAGAACGTCGTGTCAAAATGCGATAAATGCCAACGGTTTTCCAATAACATGCATCGAGCAGCGGAACTATTGCACCCAATAATATCACCATGTCCATTCAAGAAGTGAGGCATGGATATCGAGGGACCCCTTCCCACAACTAAAGGAAAGGTACGATTCTTACTCGTGCTAACCGACTATTTTACAAAATGGGTAGAGGCGGAAGCTTTCAAACAGGTGCGAGAAAAGGAAGTTAAAAGCTTCTTATAACAAAACAGAATATGCCACTTTGGAATACCTAAGGAGATCGTGTGTGATAATGGACCACAATTCATAGGCACGCAAATCACAGAATTCTTCGAAAGCTGGCAAATCAAACAGATTACTTCAACGCCGTATCACCCCGTGGCTAATGGCCAAGCTGAATCAACTAATAAAGTCATCATCAACAACTTAAAGAAAAGGCTAGAGAAAGCCAATGGAAATTGTCCTGATGAGTTACCAGCGGTACTATGGGCATACAGAACTACTTCAAAAACAGCCACGGGAGAGACTCCGTTCGCACTTCTCTATGGCTCAGAAGCCTTAATACCTGTGGAGATTGCCGAACCAAGCATAAGGTTTACAACAGCCACGGAGGTTGCAAACGACGACAAATTGAGGACCAATCTGGACCTGCTCGAACAACGGAGAGAAGCATCACTAATACAGATGGCAGCTCAAAAACAAATCATAGAGCATTATTACAACCGTAAAGCTCATCTCATATACTTCAAGATTGGGGACTTCGTCCTCAAAAAAGTCTTTCAATCAACCAAAGAAGCTGGTACGGGAAAATTAAGTCCAAATTGGGAAGGACCCTACAAAGTCCGAGGCATAGCTGGGAAGGGCGCCTACGAGCTGGAAGCTATGGACGACAGGATCTTACCAACAAGATGGAATGCCATCCATTTGAAGAAGTACTACTTCTAAGGAAAACGAATACCCCCGGTCAGGTATCACACGCTCGATTTTATTTGAACACTTAAAATTTTACTAACCTTTTTAGATGATAGGCATAAAGCTAACCCATCACAAGATGATGATATTAGACCTACAAAGACGTGAGGAAGTAATTGAATTCCCGGTCTAGGGTTACACATTCTGATGGACGTTTTAAAGGGTTAAGCAGTCATCATCTAAAAACTATATACCTTCGAGTCCCGTATGTTTTTCCTTTTCAGGAAAAGGACCACAAGGAAGGAATAGTCAAGTGCTCGAGATTTCATTCTTCAAAGCTCAAACACTTGGGGGACTAAATAGTATGGAAGGCAAAGACGAAGCAAAGAAGACTATCAAAAAGTCAAAGCTCGAGCCGAAGATCCATCTACCCAGCAAGTCAAGTGATACGAGAAAACCCAAAAGAGCCAAAGACTCAAACACAAAGCCTGATCCGAAAAACCTTCGAACATGTTCAGGTTAAAAGGCAAAATATTAGCTACGAGGAAGAAATGCACATCTTTGTATTTATTCAAAAGAAAACTGTTGTAACAAAAAATAATTGTGGATAAAAGATCATCATCATTGTACTCATTCAAAAACTGTTGTAACTAAAAATAGTTACGAAATCTTTGTACTCATATAGGAATTGTTATCAAATAAAACAATTACGGATGAAAGATCAAAATCCTTGTACTTGTATGAAAAACTGTTATCAAATAAAATAGTTACAGATGAAAAAGCATTTCCCTCGTGATTATTGAAAACTGTTGTCAACAAAAACAGTTACGGGTAAAATCCCCAACCTTTATAAAAGTTGTTACAAACGAAAAATAGTTATTCTCTAGTATTAACTCGAAAAAACTGTTACATACAAAAAAAAAAGTTACGAAATACAAGTGTATATCAAATTTGTTAAAAGAAAACAGTTGCAACATGAGTTTTAGACGATAATCGAACACATGTAAAATGTTGTGAAAGTTCAAGAAAAAATTTTCTTCAGAAACATTCTTAAACATGTGAAAAATTCCTATCACACTATTGCATTATTACACCATTATGAAGTTGAGACGTCTTCTTCATTAAGTGTCGATAAAAAATGTCCCTCTTTCATAAATTATGCCTACTACAAAAGGCTCACATTTTATATGCGACACCGTGCCTATTACGAAAATGTGCGAGTAATCTAAGCATTCTATATGCAAAACTCGAAGGTAAAACTAAAACCTCGAAGAACAAGGCATGCAAAAGACTTAAAGAGTGAGACAAAAACTCAATAGAAAACATAAGTCATATTTGAATTGATATATTAAAACGGCTAAGTAAAAACTACGTACTAACTTATACTTAGCCGTATATATCATTTTTGTACATTAAGGCGCCTCTAAGTTGTCATTTGGGGACTTTAAAAGATCCAAACTTAACCCCGATGGGACTGGGGGTAACCACCAATTGAGACAAAAAAAAGAGTAACCAAACTTCTTAAACTTTATCAAGATGAGGGATGACTTCTTCACTGGCGGAGGGAGCAGGAGCAGCTTGGGACGAGGAGACTTGAACGACAGGAGCCTCACTTTCAGGCGAAGAGAGATTGTGACCTTGTTGAGCCTTCTCCATGGCTTCCTTGGTTTTAGAAATTTCAGCCTCAAGGCCGAAATTCTCTCGACTCATTTCAGTCAATGTGTCGAGGCGAGAATTCATGTACGCCCAACTAACATCGACAATTGCCGCATCTTCGAGAGCTTCGTAATCCTTCTCCCACATCATAACTTTAGCTCTCAGCCCGCACCTCTTAGCCTCAACAACATCTTTGGCAGCCTTCAAAGGCGCGACAGACCTCTCCAAAAATTGAATTTTATCTAAGGCATTACGGAGATCCTCCTGGGTCTGGGTGAGTGACTGCACCAGCTCGCCCGAATACTCTTCCTTTTGATCCAGTAAGGCCTTCAAGCTCCTAACTTCTTCTGAAGCACGGGACAACTGCTCAGCAAATGAGGACTCAAGGATGCTCTTATCTTTGCCCGCTTGATTAGAAGAAGCCTTCTCCACTGCCAACTCCGCCGCCATGGCTCTCACACGCTGCTCCAAGGTACATTTTCTTCTTCTAAGGCCTCCATGTCGAGCCTTAAGCTTTCATATTGCCCCCTCCAATTATTTGCTTCAGCATGCCACTATTTCATTTATTGCTCCATGTTAGAAATCCTCTTCATAAGCTCCGTGCCTATAAGATTGATCTAAAAAAAATCAATTAGATACGATAATTACATATACAAGAATGAAATGCAAGAGAATGCACTTTACCTTCAAAGAAGAATGCACGACCTCATTAGCCCATGTAAGAGAGCTGTGGCTATCTAGCTTGGTCCTCTCTGTTGGGCCTATCAAGGGCTTCAGCCACATCGGGCTGGCCAGATTTCGTAAAGAGGCTCCCAGCAGCCGACACTTCAATTAGCACCTGCCTCATCTCTCTGCTGGAAAACCCTACTTCTCTAACAGGAGGAGCCACGGGCAATGAAGTTCGAGGAGCTGAAAAAGCCACGGGCAAAGCAACAACGGGAGCAGTAATAACTAAGGAAGCAGAGGAAATAACAGAAACAAATGAATAAATTTCACTAAAAGAGGGAGGAAAAACAACCAAGGGAGCTTCATTAACAGCATGGCCAAAGCCTTCACGGAACAGATGATCCACAGAATCACGCACAGGAGAGGGAGAAACATCCTCGGAGGTAAAAGGTCTAACTTTAGGTACGGAAGGCACAACCACTGGTGCAGACTCATCATCTGAAATCACCCTCCTTCTACGTGACCTATGCACCAAAGTGCCCTCCTCTTCCGAGGTCCTGGTTCCACCAACCTTCCTCTTCGAAGAAGAAGAACCAGAAATAATTTCCTAGGCCTGAGCCAGGGACATTTTCGGAATGGATGCAACAGACACCCCACGAGCAGGAAGCCCTGTCAAAAGAAAAAGGGGGTAAGCAACAAAAGAGAGACTCGAGCAAGGAAAGAAGCAGAAACAAAAGCTTCACTTACCGTGTGTTTTCACTTTACAACCGTACTTCCCGGAGAAGTACTTCCAGGACCTTTCCTCTAACGGAGGAATCGAGAACAACTTTTCTACCCAATCACGGATACCAGAGACATTCTCAACAGTACTCATGATTGCTGAAAGAAGAAGAAACAACTACGGTGTTAATAAAACACTTAAAGCAAAAAGAAAAAGAAATAACGAATGTGAGCTAAAATGTACTCACGTGCACTATTCCACTTCTCGGGGAAGGGAAGATTTTCTTCACCCACTAAACCAGCAGTGGGCGCAGCAACGTACCGAAAGTACCAACCTCTATCCTTATCGTCATCAGGGGTTACCAACACTCTTTTACTCCTGGAAGCCAGAGTAAAAATCCTTTTACGAAATAAGGTCGGGGAATAAAGATGAATGAGATGATTAAAGGTGAAAGGAACCGAGGCTAAAGTAGCTAAACATATGAGACACGCAACAACCCGCCACACAAGAGGACCAACTTGTCCTAAGCAAATTTTGAAAAAGCGATAGAAGTCGATGATGACTGGATCAACAGGAAGTTTAAACCCTAAAGTAAAAGGGTAGGTATAAACGAAAGAATACCCCGTCTTGTAAGACTTTATTCTTTGGTTGCTATTCGGAATGATGATAGGGAAATCAGACTTCCAAGAACATTCCCTGCAAACAAGGGGGATCAAACCTTCGGTGAGAAGGGTAGGGTACCTATCAGCACTATCAAGGGATAACGACTGATCTGTAAGGACCTGACTATCCCTAGTGAAGGTAAACTCAGCAGGAATGATTTCATCAACTCGTGGTTCGCGTAAGGGTTCGTGATGTTCTCTACCCCTAGACGAAGATCTGGAAGCCCTAGCTCTTGGAGAAACTAAAGACCTAGTAGAAGGAGGAGAAATAATATGGGAAGAGGAAGAACCTCTTAAAGGAGTAGAGCCTAAACTCCTCAGTCTACCACCTCTCCAGCTCTGCGTCAGAGCAGAAGAAGGGGCCAAATCATCCACATTTATCACTCCTTTAGGTTGGTTCGAAGAAGACATATTACGAAGACAAGGGAAACAAATCTTTACAAATAAAGAAGACAAGTTAGAAAATTTTCGTGAAAGTAAAGAAAAGAAAAGAGGTATTTATACTTGAAGACAACCGTCAAACATGGGAAAAAACAATGATGAGAAAGTCATAATTGAAGGTGTCACTTCGTGACTGATACAGCCGCAAAAAGTCCTAAAAGGCGCCGAGTAATTGTAGAACCAACCCGGAGGGGACACGTGTCTTGAGCATTAAATAGAAGTGACAAGCGACGCCTATGTTCAGAGAAGGATACAATGCTTCGAGGTGAAGCGGCGGCAAAATATTCCCGCCATAAATGCGTATCCACTTACCAAATATTAATCGATTAATAAATAGTAAGTGGGGGGGACTATCTGTATTGGTAAAAAAGAGCTTCACACGTATGATAATTCTTGTTGACTCAACCAGTTACGTAGACCAAGGACAACTAGACATGATTCTATAAAGAGGTACAGAACAAAGAGGCACGGTACAATATACCTACGGAGTAATCAACTACGAGAAACTCAACCTGATTGAGACAAGGAAGAGACACGGTCGGAATGAATTCGGACAGAGCTACGGGCATATTCATAAATCTCTAGTTAATGACTCACACGTTACACAACCTTCACGCAGCAGTTACAGTCATTCTTTGTAATGTTACATTAATGTAATAATTAGTCACTAATGTGCCATCATTGCAAGGGGAAGACGTTATATTAAGGAAATTCCCTATATAAGGGAATAAAATGTAACTTGTAAGGACATCCGAACTACGAAGACAATACACTTTACTTTTATGCGCATCATACTATTGTCTTTTTCCTTACTCTTTCTTACTTATTATTATTTTCTTGGTTATCAGAAACCCGTGTTCATCCTAAAAATAGCTTTAGTCAAAGGACCTAATTCTTTGGTTAAACAATTTGGCCTAGGAACTTTATACCATTTTCCCCAATTTTCCACCATAATTTCGAATTTAAAGGATGGATTAAGGAGTATAATCATGGAAATTAGTCTAAATCAAATACAAATCACTTACCTGAGTTGTCCAGGTGCAAAACTTCCCCAAAATCGCACTTCCCGAGCTCCCAAGTTCAAAAATGTGAAAAATGGCTTACACCCTCGAATTGGGTTTCTAATATTCTGCCCAGGTAAGTGTTCTATGCGTTTGCGGAAGGATCATCGCAAACGCGAAGAGTAAGAAACACGTGCCCAGATATTTGGCCTATGTGAACGCGGTCCAGGGCTTGCGAACGCGAATCTCAGCTTCCTAACCCTATGAGAACGCGGTCCCAAACATGCAAACGCGAAGGGTAAAGTGCCAAACCCTTGGGACCCCAACCTATAACTACGCGGTCGCGCCCAGGCCCCCGTGTTCGCGATCCCGTGCCTGGCCATACCTACGCGAACGCACTCATCAACCCGCAAAAGCGTAGCACAAAAATCCCTGGAGCCAATTAAGCCTACGTGTTCGCGACTAACCCCACGCGAACGCATAAGAGGAAACCAGAACCAGCAATAATATGATGTTTTCTTAAGTCGAAATCTAACCCGTTGAGCATCCGAAACACACCCGAGGCTCCGGGGACCTCAACCAAAACTACCAACCAACCTTAATACCTCCCTCGAACTTAGTCGAGCCCTCAAAACACGTCTCATAACACCAAAATCAACAATTAAGAATGGATTCAATCCTAAGAACTTATGAAATTGCCAAATTCCACAACCGATGCCGAAACACGTCAAAACTCACTTGAATGACCCCAAATTTTGCACACATGTCATAAATGATACTACGAACCTGCTGCCACTTCTGGAATTCCATTCCGAGCCCGATATCAAAATTTCACCTATCCGTCTAAATCGCCGAAATTCTAACTTTCGCCAATTCAAGCCTAAATCTACTACAGACCTCGAAAACATATTCCGAACACGCTCCTAACCCCGAAATCACCCAACGGAGCTAACAGAGTTGACGAAATTCTATTACGGATCCGTCTTCACACAGTTCTAATTGCGGCCCGATTTCTAAAGCTTAATTTCACATTTAAGGACTATGTGTCCAAAATCCCCCCGAATTTCACCACTTAACGCTCCGACAAGTTCCATAAGCAGAAATAGACATGGGAGAAACAGTTATTAGGGGATGGAGGCGTTAAATCTCAAAACGACCGACCGAATCGTTACAAAAAATCACTCTAAAAGTAAATTGATTTTTGTAGTTTGGCCAAACAGGCTAGAATCCTTCTGCTCGAAAGTACTTTTAAATTTTAGCCAAACTTGACCAAAGATGCTCTAATTAAGGTTTGGCTCAAAGTTATAGATCTCTATTAAGTGAAACTGCAAAGCACTTATTGTGTTTAATACACGATTAATTGTGTTACCGTTAAGCTAAACATTCAATTAAATGGGTCAAAAGAAATTTTCTAACAAACCTTCTTCTTTAAAGGATAATACGGTCTCGAATCAATAACTTATTGATCACACGGAAAAAGTTTGATCGTTGTTTGAGCGCTCGTTTCAAACTTCTCCTCCTTCCAATAATTATTTTCCCGTACCAGAATTTTTCACTTTTTTCACCTTTCCAAAACTCAGTAGTACAAAAATAGAAAATCATGATTGTCATTAAACTCCAAAGAATCAGAATTCAGATGTACCTACAGTATCCAATAGTAGCAAACATAACCAATGGCCTACAATTTTTCAACTGAAGAAGTGGGACCCACATAATTTAACACAAAAATAGCCTAAATCTTTGCATGCATGATGATGTGTAGTCAGAGACCTGCCACGTCATCGGGTTAATGATGTCAGGTGAAGGCTAATGGGTGACACGTAAGCATCATCTTCTTCAGAGGTCCCACGTCAGCATCATCTATTGAAATGACAGGAATGACCCCTTACATGTCAGCTATATTGATCCATTTCATAACGAATTTTCGACCCTATTACTTCAGCTATATTATGGCGGTTGGCTTAGACTTCATGAATTTAGACGTCATAATCCTAGAATTTTATTCAGGGTGATCTCAACAATAGATTTCAGAAGAATAGCTGTACGCATATTTTACTTCTACATATGAAATTAGAAAAGTTCTTAAAAACCGTCGGCTCAACAAAAGTATAGCTACAATATTTTCTTTTAAGGAAATATGAAAGTGTAAAAGGCATGAAAATGACTCATTACCAACAATAAAATAATAGGGTAATCGAAGTAAAAAAAAAATACAATAATTAGCGATAAAATTAAGAATAAATAATATATAAGAATAATACCAATGCTATTGGTCTCGGAAGAGAAAGTAGTGTTTTTATTTTTAAAGATAAAAACATTAAGAATTTAACGGTAGGATTCTGTTGAAGTTTTGATGGCTAGGAATGAGGTGGGGATGTCATCCAAGTGGACAAAATGGTCAATTTGTTCTTGAAGGGCAAAGTCATCAATTTTGGCAAGGAGCAAATGAACTTGGAAAGGTAATAAATTCCAATAAACGTCAATGTGAAAATAAATTATAATAAAAGATTCTGAGGTAAATTGTGATGCACGTATATTAAATTTATTTAAAGATCATAAAATAAACTTATGTTTTGAATCAAACCATTAATTATGTATTTCATTTAAGTAACAGCCTAATGAAATAACTAAATCAAATTTATGAGTTGGGTCAAACCAATAAAGTGCTGAAACTTTTCTGTACATGATAGTTTCATCATTTCGGAAGGAACTCGAATATGGTACAGATGTGAAGAACAATTTCCTATTTGTATATTTCTATGAAAATCTTAAGAGGTTTACAATAATTGCTATATTGGACTCCATCAATCATTATTTGCGACAATATTAATGCTTCTTGGGAGAGCTTAATTATTTATTAGTATTAAACTATTAATCTTTTTTTTTTGTTGCTAAATTAAACTATTAAACATCAAAAGACAATATTTCCATGCATGAACTATAAATCATAGAAGCAGGACGTGGGCTTTTCTACTGGTCAAACTTTGACAACCAGTTTGCTACAATATTTTTAGAATAATAGTATCTCACTCGCAAGAATTAGTAAGTCACATTCTGTATTTCGGTTGGCAGGACTATTTTTTTAATAGAAAGATCAAATCTTTTGAAAACCTGTGTAATCCCACATAATAGGATTTGAGGAAGATAACGTGTATGCAGACATTAATTCTAGAAATAAAAAGGTAATTTCTAATAGATTCTCGGACCTCGGCTCAAGGAAAGCATAAATACAATAGTAATAAAAAAATATGTTAATACAGAAACTACGAGAAAAGATAGCAATACGGGTGTGTTTGGTATGAAGGAAAACATTTTTCGAAAATGTTTTTCAAATTTATCATATTTGGTTGGCTTAAATGTTTTGGAAAATATTTTCCTCATCAACTCATTTTCCTCCAATTGAAGGAAAATGTTTTCCCTATCAAGAGGAGGGAATTTTTTTTTTCCAAAACTCCTTCTCAACCTTCCCCACTCTATTCCTTACCCTCACCAACCCACCCGCCCCACCTCCACCCCCGCAAAAAAAATATTTATTTTTAATTTTTTTACTTATTTTAAAATTTCTATTTTCTTTTGCACCCCTCCCTACCCCCACCTCCCACCCCCTGCCCCATTTCCCGCACAAGATTTTTTTTTAATACTTTTTTTGTAATTTTCAATTTTTTTTTTCTG
>ML279989.1:0-127795 GCA_005239495.1 Nicotiana undulata | reverse complement strand
CCCCGAATTGAAGTAACCTCAAGGTGATATTGTAAGAAAAGTAAAGAATAAAGAAACTTTGATGAACAGTAAGTAGAACAATAAGCAAGAAAGAAATGATTGTATATATTTTTCTCAGTAAGAATGATGATTACAAATTAATGGAATTCCTCCTTATATAGTATAGGAGTCCTAATTAAGGTACACTTCTAATTACTGTAGGAAATCGTATAAACATCTGATTAACCGCTATAGATTTGATCCGTTCCGAGATTCACGCCACGATCCTCGACCAATCTCGGATATCTCGCCCTTTCCGTTATAAAGCTATCCCAGTATTACTCGAAGTCTGTCTTTCTTTGGCCCCGATTGATATTGATCTCTATATGGAAGGAAGCTTCGATTTTGGACTCGACGTCCTAGCTTTTCGATGTAACGTCCCAATCTCGATCAAATAGTGAAATCGGGTAGCCCCGATTTCTACCGTATACAGATAGTCCCCTTGTTTCTTAGAATATAATAATAAGAAACGAATTGAGCCTCGAATTTCTTATGACCTCGATAGACACTGATGTCACCCTCGTGATGTAAGCGATAGAAGTGACCGAAACGTCTCGTAGGTACAGCTCCCCAAACTATTAATGTGCGTCGGTGGGCGGTCGTCCACTAGCGCCATCAAATCGTCACCGTAATTCTATAAATATGGCCTCTTTTGTTGAATCAAAATTTTTACTTTCATCTTCATCAATTCTTCTAAGTCTTTAACTCTCTTAACCTCTTCTCTTTCATCACTTCTTAGGCCATCTCTGTTAGTTTCAAACCACCAGAACTCAACACTTTCCTCTTTCTTCTACTCGTATAGTGGCGAAAACTTCCAAAATCGCTCCACGAAAGGAAAAAAACTTCTTGTTCTTCTTCACGGTCGGCCGGTGACAAAAGGCGAGCGAAATCGCTCCCTAGTGAGTATGTTCCTGACCCGTGTGTTCTAAAGTCTGACTTCAAAGTCGAGAACCCTCCATTGGTCCCTAACAGTGGCATATCTCAAGGACGTTATAAGGGGTTGCAACTGGGGGGACAAAGTTGTACAGNGAAAATATTTTCCTCATCAACTCATTTTCCTCCAATTGAAGGAAAATGTTTTCCCTATCAAGAGGAGGGAATTTTTTTTTTCCAAAACTCCTTCTCAACCTTCCCCACTCTATTCCTTACCCTCACCAACCCACCCGCCCCACCTCCACCCCCGCAAAAAAAATATTTATTTTTAATTTTTTTACTTATTTTAAAATTTCTATTTTCTTTTGCNAATTTTTACTTTCATCTTCATCAATTCTTCTAAGTCTTTAACTCTCTTAACCTCTTCTCTTTCATCACTTCTTAGGCCATCTCTGTTAGTTTCAAACCACCAGAACTCAACACTTTCCTCTTTCTTCTACTCGTATAGTGGCGAAAACTTCCAAAATCGCTCCACGAAAGGAAAAAAACTTCTTGTTCTTCTTCACGGTCGGCCGGTGACAAAAGGCGAGCGAAATCGCTCCCTAGTGAGTATGTTCCTGACCCGTGTGTTCTAAAGTCTGACTTCAAAGTCGAGAACCCTCCATTGGTCCCTAACAGTGGCATATCTCAAGGACGTTATAAGGGGTTGCAACTGGGGGGACAAAGTTGTACAGATCCCTTCTCCTGAAGAAAGTATTACCACCCACGTGGAGGGGTTTCTAAGTGTTTACACTTACACTTTCACGTTGGGTCCCCTTGATCCAGTTTACATAGATTTCTGTAAGAGATACCAAGTGACCCTCGGCCAAGTTCATCATTCCTTCTGGCGCAGCGTAATCATGTTCCGGTTCTTCTCCAGCAAAATCGAGGGGATGTCCTTCACCATTGACCATCTCATCAGGTTATACCGACCCCGAATATTTCGAGGGCTGATAAAACTACAATGTGGAGCAACCAAGGCGTTGTTCTCGAGTATCGACGAGGACAAGGAACAAGGGTGGATGAGTCGGTTTGTTCGAGTAAAGACCTGTGACCTTATCCCCAAGGAGAAAATGCCATATCCCGAGAAATGGAACACGAAGCGTAAGTAACACCTTACTCGTTAATTTCCATGTTTCTATTTTCCTTTATTTAACATCTTAATTTGTCATGCAGCGGCTGCATGGATGCCTGGAGCGGTTTCTGACCTCGAGGATTGGGTTCGAAAGTTGGACTCAACTTCCTCTTATGCTGAGCGCTGTTGGTGCGACTTGGAAAAAGGCAAATGGGAGGAAAAGAATCATGGTGAGCTTCTCTCCCTTATTTCTGAGGTGTTGGTCACATTTCTTCTCCTTACTCAGTTTCTGTTTGTGCAGGCCTGACAAAGATGCAGTCTTGAGGCCTCCGAGCAGCAAGGAAGAAGCTAAGTCCCCGGTTCCAAAACTGGGGAAAGATAATAAGAGGAAGGGGGTCTCGTCGTCCGAGGACCCCAAACCCAAAAATGCTCTAGCTCAAAGGACTAGGAGAAAAATCATTCCTCTCACTATAGAGTCGGTACAACAACTGAGGGAAGAAGAAGAGGAAGATGAGGGCGATGGCTCGGTTGGTGATTCGAGCAAGAAAGACCACCGAGGCCGCCAAGCCTCAAAGCTGCAGGCATTCGTCGAGACCCGGCCTCGTGATGAGGAGGCTTCGAAGAAAGATTCGGGCAAAGTTCGCGAATCGCCTGAGGTCGAGATTATTTCTCAACCATAAACAAACATACCGGAGGGGGCTGGTTCCGAGACCCCCGTGCTGAACAGAGTGCCCCGAGTGACTCGCTCGGGGTAGTGACAACAGGCCAGTCGCCTTCTCTACAAGTTTTCTCCAAATAGACCATAAGGGAAGCCCGGGCTATAAGGACCCCTGACATAGGCGGAGTCCCAGTGAAGAGGATCCCTTTCTGGATTTTTTACCGGGGTCGATGGTGCCTCTGAACTCAACATGCGTCTATCGTCTTCGAAGAGTCCCAACGCCTTCTATCTCGAGTAAGTGTTAATTTTTGTTGTTGTAATTTTATTTTACTTTTCCTTCCTTCTGTCTAAGTTCTAGTTTTTCTCATATAGGCTTTTTCCAAGTCTCGGGTCGACGTGAACCAATGTGAGGCCGAGCTCCAGAAGCTTTCGGAGGAGAGAAATTCTTTCAAGCTCCTTTGTGGGCAGAAGGATGAAGAGCTCCGAGACCTCCGAGCTTATTTGGCCAAGGCCCGTAAGGAGGAGAACGAGCTGAACAAGCAGGTAACTGTTCTTTTGAAAAAATATAGGCTCAATCCAAGGGTGGAATCTAACGTTTCGATGTCTCAGTTGCAACAAAAAATTGAGAAGATCGAGCTGTTCTAGGGGGAGGTCGATCAAGTTAAAGCTGACTGCCATAGGCGGAAGAAGGGCATAGACCGCTTTGCTGCAGAGAAAGAGGATTCTTTGGCTCAACTGTCATCGACCGAAGTCCAACTTCGAAATGCTAGGGAGAATAGTTCGGCTCAGTCCAAAAGGATCGAGGAGCTCGAGGCTGAACTTGCTTAGGCCCAACTTGAGGCCGAAAAAGCAAAGGCTACGGCCGATAAGTCGGTGGCCATATATCTGGCTGATGCCGAGGCTGGTCAAGCATGGTTGAGGGAGGCCGTTGATCAAGCTTAGTGGATTACTGAGCTGTCTAAGTTCCAATCTCGAAGGGAGAACCTCGAGGAGATTCATGCCTGAGGCTTCGATCTTTCTGAGGAGATAGCTCAGGAAAAGATGCATGAAACTGATGCTAGGCAATTAGCCTCTTCCGACAATGATGATGAAAATGAAGGCAGCAAAGGCCGATCCGATAACCGAGAGGGGCCCGAGGAGGAAGTTTCCCCCGAGGAAGGAGTCGCCCCCAAGCATAACTAAGACTTGTACTTTTTTCTTTACTTTTGTGTAGGACCTTTGTTGGTCTTTTGTACATACTTTTGTTCAAGTATATATATAAAAGTATTTTCCTTTTGAATTCCTTCTTATTTTTGTCTTGTGATAACTTCAAATCTGCTTTGTGCCTTTTAAATTTTTAGCATACTTTATAATCGGTTCAAGACTTCGGATTTGGGTAATTTGACCGAAATCATGCTAACACTGCTCTGAGTTAATACAACCCTTACGTTCGCATTGTGTTAACTCGAAGTAATAGAACCCTTAGGTTTTCATTGAGTGAGAACAGATTCTCGAACTATAGTCGAGTGAGTTTTTACTCGAGCTCGAAGTAGAGAAACCCTTAGGTTCGATTTGAGTGAGAACGTATTCTTGAACTTTAAGATGCAATGGCCTTAGGTTCTTTGAATCGGGCCGATATGGCCTTAAATAAATGACCTTTTCCCTTTTTTCGCCTTAAAGACTTTATAAGAATTTTGTTATGCCTTAGCATGAATTTTGTACCCATTGGGATTTTCGAGGGTTTGATATTGGTCGAAACCCCTTTACTTTTTATGCCTTAGAAAAAATTTGTATTTAAATAATTCGATACCTATTAAGATTTTCCGAGGGCTGATATTATCGAAGCCCTTTGATTATTTCGCTGAGGGTAGCCTTTTTTAACCGGTTTTCAAAGAATTCGAAGGCCTGTTTTTATTGCGGTATGCGGACGTCTCCGAGTCGCATTAGTTTGGCCATAGCTTTTGGGGTATGCCTCTTGGGCTTATTTCCTCAATAACACTTCGAACTTCTTCAGACTGTTAGTCCCCAAGAATTATGGCCTTGCCCTATAAATCGAGGGTTGCCTCTTTGAGGTCTTACATTTTCGAAGTTAGATAGTTCGAACATGTTGATTTTCGATGGAAATACCCGTGTATGGGGTGTAGTTGCACTTGGCCCTTAAGCTAATTTTCACAAAAAGCATAAGTGTAGAGCTTGTAAAGTAGAAACTTTTCATTGAGGCACAAAATATCTAGTAAGGAAAAGTACTTCTTTGAATAGTTCGTACATGTGTACATGTTTTTCCATTAGGGCTCGACAAATCATTATGGACACGGTTCATTCGACCGTTTGGCCCATTACAAAGTTTTCCTATCGAGACCCCTTTGACACGAAGTATTTTCCTATAAAATATAACACCCGAGGGTGATTCCCCTTAGTATTCAAGGTTGATTGTAAAGAGACCTCGGATACTCTAAGTCAGCACGAACAATGGTTGCCTCGTTAAAAACCTTGCCAGAAAAACCCATTTGGGATAATAATCGCTCGAAGGGAAAAAGAGTGCAACACGTGCTTTAGGGTCCTAATATCTTTCTGCTTGATGAGAACTTCGATAACTTTGCTCGGACACCTGAAAATAAGTTAGTGTAAAATGTAAATGGAAAGGGAGAAGGTCATACCTTAACAATAATATCGCTTGAGGAGTGAGACGTTCCAATTATTCGGTAGTTGCTCGCCGTTTATCGTTCCTAGATTGTAAGATCCTTTTTCGACAATATCGAGAACTTGATATGGTTCTTCCCAATTTGGGCCGAGTTTTCCTTTATTAGGTTCTCGAGTGTTGTTGGTGAATTTTCTCAAACCAAGTCCCCAATTCTGAAGTGGTGAAGGTTGGTCCTCCGATTATAATATCTTTCGATGTGTTGGTTTTGCGCAGCCATCCAAACGGGGGAGACTTCTCATTTTTCATCTAATAGTTCGAGGCTAATATTTATAGACTCGTGATTTGATTCTTCCGTTGTGTGTCAAAATTTAGCGCTGGGTTCCTCGACTTCGATCGGAATTAAGTCTTCGACGCCTTATACTAAAGAGAATGGCATTGCCTCGGTACTGGACTTCGACGTCATTCGATATGCCCAAAGGACTTCGGGTAGAATCTCTCTCCATTTTCCCTTGGCGTTGTGATAACTAGGGATTTTAGCCTATTATTTGCTCTCATTTTCTTAGGTTTTGGGTAAAAGATGCGTAAAGGTATTCCCGAAAACTAACTTAATGTGCTTGTTTGCTGGGTTTGGTCAAAATGAGGCAAAGAAGCCAAAATAAACTCATGAAGGAGTCATGCTTGCACAAACCCAAGGCTGGGAATTGGACCGCTGACCGCGTTAGGTTCACCGCTGAGGCGGATACAATTACGCGGTCCACGAAATTGAGGTTCAAAGAAGCTCCATTTTAGAGCAAACATCACTGCTGACCGCGTTATAAAAGCTTGGTTGCAAAACCTTTGGCGCGGCTACGATAGGATTTACGTTGACAGCGGTGTTCGTGATTTAGAGGCCTTGCAAATTGGGCAAATGAAGAACGCGACCCGCGCCTAAATTACACGGCCGCAAATTGACCAAACGCGGACGCGGTGGTAATTACACCAAGAGCGTGATATAAGGTTCAGATACTTTGCAAGTGAAGCCTAACAGAAGAACGCGATCCGCGTCCAAAATACGCGGTCACGATTGAAGCTTACGCGGACACGGAGAAATTTATGCAGTCCGCGAAACCCATTCTAACCCAAGCCCAAAATTGAAGAAACGCGGACCGCGCTCACTTTTACGCGGCCGCGAATGCTCAAACGCGGACACTGTCAGATTTACGCGTCCGCGAATTCTGCGCAGAGACATTTTTGTCTGAAATTTTCAGCTGTGTATAAATAAACCTTTTTGACATTTTTAGGTTAAGTTTTGTTTTAGGGAGCACGTGAACGGCTGAGCTTTACCTTTTTGAGTAATTTTAGAGTAGTTTTATCTTTAATCTTTAGATTTTCATCTTGTAATTTAATATTATGGCTATTATTTCATCTCTACCTTTGATTTCTACAATTATCATGAGTAGCTAGATCCCATAGCTAGGGTTGTGACCCAATCCTAGTGTGGGTATTTAATGGGTCTTGAATTTTAGGGCTTAATTATTTATGGGTTAGTGATATTTAGCTTATTTCATGGTTTAATTGTAGAATTGGTGGTTGCAAACACTGATTCATGCCTTTATGACTTAGGCTCTCCTTGAGAAAGAGGGACTAAGTCTAGGAAAAGTAGGCTAAAAAGGAACTGGGGTGAATTTAAAAGGTTGATAGCCCCAACTAAAAGGGTTAAACCTAGAGATAGTAATACCCGCTTGAGCCTATTTCACTTGCATTACATGAACACCCATTTGGGCTTGAGAAAGCCAAATCGAGAAAAGTCACTCAAACTACCGAGAGGCATAGATTGAGTATTTATGTGTGAAAGTTATATCACGATCCTAATTATAACAAGCTAGTCCTAGATTCTCGATCTCATTAGATACTCACCTAGGTGGAAGTAACTTCCCTAGTTCCTTTTATCACTTGAAAAACTCTCACAAAAGTATTGTACTTAGATTACTTTTAGCAATCAATAGAATTAAACTTAGAATAGAATCAATCACAACTATGGTTAAAAGTGCAATTAGAAACAACACGCACAACTAGATTAATTAGAAACCCAACTCCAAACCAAATTAACTCCCTGTGGAAATTGATCCCGACCTCATTGGGTAAAACTGCATCGACCACTCCTCGCTACTTTATAGTGGTGAAGGGTTGGAACCGGTCACTTTTTGGCGCCGTTGCCGGGGAGTTAGACAGTTTTGGCTATCTGTCTAACTAGTTGTGTGTGTCTAGTTTTTCTTTCCTTCTGTGTTACTAACTTTTGTGTGTTAATCGCTTCAGGTACCAATGATGTATAATGATCCTCTCGGCAATGTTCTCTCGGGGGAGGAGGTAGATGATAATGGTGAGGATGAGGTTAATCTAGTACCTCAAGCCCAAAGAAGAGGCCGCCAAGCCAATGGCAATATTCCAGACCCCCTCCCCCACCTCCTCCATGGGTGGCACACCACGTGCTTCACAATGAAGGTTATGCAAGTGCGGTTGTCCCACCACGGATCTGGGCAGAAAAATTCCAGATTACAAATGTCATGTTTACCTTATTGGAGCAAAGAGGGTTCTTCACTGGCGCTCCCTATCAGAATGTATATAAACATCTAAAGAGTTTTGTAGATACCTGTTGGGGAAGCAAACAACAAATGTGTCAGAGGATGCGCTGAGATTGAGATTGTTCCCTTTTTCACTTAGAGGGAAAGCTTTGGACTGGCTCGAGAGGCTTCCAAACCATTCCATCACCTCATGGTATGAGTTGGTTGATAAGTTTATAGCCAAGTTTTTCTCACCGGGTCATATGGAAGCATTAAGGGACGAGATCTTAGACTTCAAACAGGAACCTAATGAACCCCTACATGAAATCTGGGGGAGATATAGAACTATGGTAAAGGAATGCCCCAACAATGACATGACCGAAGCAATGATTCAACACTTTTTACAGGGGTATCAACATTACCAACCGATGTGTGGTAAATCAGCTAGCTGGGGGAAATTTTATGAAGATGCCTTATGCCGATGCTTGTGACATACTTGATGAAATGGCTTACACTTCTTCAGCTTGGCAAAGTCGGGCAAATGTTCCACAAGGTGACCCGAATGTAATCCATCTTCACAAGGAACTTCATGACCACGGACAAGCCATAGCTGAGTTGGCAACTACTATGAATCAGCTAGCAAAAGCCCAACTTCAGCAAGTTCAAGGGACAAAACAAGTAAACGCCATGGAAGGGGTAATCAAATGGTCAACCAGAGGAGACATTGTGGTCAGCAAGTGCAAGGAAATCAAGATCAATATGAACAAAGTGGTAGTGGTTACAACCAAGAAGAGTCTTATGATGACTAAAGTGAGGAAGTCTTATATGCCAAAAACTACCAAGGACAACAGATTAATGCTCCAAATCTGCAATGGAGATCACAAGGGAATAATTATAACTGGGGAAACCAAGGACAAGGGAATTGGAACAATGGCAATAACAGCAATAACAATTGGGGCGAAAATGGAAACCAAAGGGGTTGGAATAATAATAACAACCAAGGCAACTGGGGGACGGGCTTTCAAAAGCCCCCGATGTATCAACAACCCAACAATCTTCCTCCATATCAATCTCAAGGGAAAAGTTCTTCAAACAATGAGATGGGGCAGATAGATAGTATGTTTAAACAAATGATGGAAAGGAATGCCGACTTAGATGCCCAAATAGCTTCCCATACCACTTCAATCTGCAACTTGGAAGTACAAATGGGTCAAATTTCTCAAGCATTGAACACTCTCCCTAAGGGGGAACTACCAAGTGACACGCTGGTAAACCCGAAGGGTGGGAACAATACAGTCCATGCTATGGAAGTGACCACTAGGAGCGGTAGAGGTGGAGAAGCTAGTACCTCCAACCAAAAGAAAGTTGTGGGTGATGATGTTGTGTTGAAAAATGATGATGATCCAATAGTTGATGAGCAAGTGAATGATGAGATTTTGAATGATGAAGTGAGGATCTATATTCATGACAACAAGGAGGAGACTTAAAATGACGTGAACCCATCTAGGGAACATGTGATAGACATACAATTCACTCATGGTTGCTAATTAATCTATAATTGCTCTTATAGCTTTCTCCCGAAGCACTACTCGCCTATTCTCAATAGATTAACACCTATATTCCTATGAAATTAATCTATCAGAATGCATTAAGTTTACGATATTTAATTAAGCACGGTGACTAGGTATATTCCTATCCTAACCACAAATCCGCTTCCCTGAAGGGTTAAGATCGCTCTCTCTTCAATATTTCTCTAATCTATACACGGATTTCCCAAGCATAACATAGATAGTATATAGAACCTAACTGCTGGACAACCAATTAAGCAATTAAACACAAAATTAAAGAAACAACCATATATTGAGTGAACTATAATCAAGGTTAAGCTAATGTCAAACAACAATATTCATGGCTAAATCACAACCTTAGAACGGTAATGACCCGGTCGGTCGTTACGTAGAACCTGCATTATATTTAGTGTTTTGGCCTTTTCATAGCTTGGTTATACTATTTATGATGTGTTAGAGTTGGTTGGATCGGATTCAGAATGGTTATAATGAGAATTGAGTCATTCAGTCTCTAAAAATAGCCTTATAGTTGGAAAGGTCAACTGGGAGTTGACTTATTGGTAAACGACCTTGGAATGCAGATTTTATGGCTCGGATAGCTTCGTTAGGTGATTTGGGACTTAGGAGTGTGTTCAAAATATTTTTGTGATGTCCGGTGTAGAATTAGGTTTGAATTGGCGAAAGTTAGTTTTTGGTGATTTCCGATCGGCAATGGAAAATAGGCTATCAGGGTCGGAATGGGATTCCGGAAGTTGGAACAGATTCATAATGTCATTTTGGATATGTCTGCAAAATTTTAGGACAATCGGATGTGTTTTGGATAGTTTCGGCATCGTTGGTGGAATTTAGAAATTTCAAAGTTCATATGCTTGAATTTGATGTGATTTATGTGTTTTCGTGTTGTTTTTGGTGTTTCGAGGGCTCGAATAAGTTTGAATGGTGTTATGAGGTGTATTGGTACATTTTGTTGAGGTCCCGAGGGACTCGGGTGAGTTTCGGGTGGTCAACGGGGTGATTGTTGGATTTTTGAACCAGCTGAATTTCTGGTGTTTCTGCAGCAGAAGTTTACTCTATGCGTTCGCGTAAGAGGCCCTCATTCGCGAGCCTGGAGGTGCAAACGCGGTGAGTCTAGGGGTCTGGACATTGCGAACTCGGGAGTAGAGGTGCGTTTGCGGGGAGTTGTTTGGGGAAGCTGAAGCTTTGTTCTTCGCGTTCGCGAAGGGGTGGATGCGAACGCGAAGGTCTAGCTGGTGGAAGCAGTGCATTCGCATGGCTTCTGGCACGCCCACAAAGAGTAAAATTGGGGCCAGAATGAAATACTCTATGCGAACGCGGTCACAACTATGCGTTCGCGATGAGTAAAAACTGGACAGTTAAATTAAAACTTGTCTGCGACCATAACCTATTTTTTCACCATTTTTGAACGGGAAGAAGCTTTTGAGGCGATGTTTAAGAGAGGAAATCATTATTCTTCATTGAGGTAAGGAGTTTGGACCCTAATACTCGATTATATGTGATTAAGGATCAAAATATTAGTGTTTAATTCATGAAAATCAGTCTAATAACATGTTATGTTATTATATCTTACCTACGAGTATCTCTTTATAGATGATGTTGTGCAATATATAGTTGCCTATGTGAAAATATGCAGCAACTACAAACCAACGTGGAGATTGTTTGATCCTACGCTTTATTTATTGTCATTGAAAAATATAAACATACTTGTATTGGTAAAAAATATAGTCTTACACGTGTACAGATTTTAGATGACTCAGCTAGCCAGGTGGACCAATCAAAATATCACACGCGGATGCGAGATAAAGAGGTACGCGCAATGCAAGATGGAATTAGGGCTTGAGAATATGAGACCTTTAGGGGATGATTTGAGGGGTCAAACGAACTCCGATTTAAGCGTTCGAGAGGCAAGCGTGTTGCGGAATAGATTTCGGGCTAGTTTGAGGTAAGTAATGTCTTTAAATCCTGTCCTCAGGGTATGAAACCCGGGACTTTACATCCTTTCACGGATTTGGAGTGACGCACACACTGGATGACGAGTGTGGGGCATGCACGAGTTGGAAATTTGGAAAAATGTATCTTTTAGGCAACTATTGAGTTGCGAAACCGCTTTTAAAGAATATGGTTATTAATATTACTTTGTTTTGTTATACTTGGGTTGTAAGCCATGTTGTGGGCCTAGTGCCGCTCTGTTTTAACCCCTTGGGGGCTATTTTTACTGATATTTTAAGAATGCAACATGTAGCACATAAAATGCATCAAGATGGTCTTTTATTTTTGGGTACACCTGTCCTAGACGGACTCAACCCCTGTGTTGAGTCCCCTAAGTCAAATGCATGTGATGCAAACAAACGCACCTACTAGGGATCCGACATGAGGTTATGTCATTCTAAGTTTATAGTGGCAATGGTTCGTTCAGTCGTATTTGATTGCCCGAAAAAATATTAGGAGATCCGGGTCTGGGGCGCCGGGCCCACGGAGGAGGCGTGGGCTATAGCACACGAACATATGGGACTCGCGGGAATTTCTAGTGTTATGGCCGTAAAATGCCAAAAAATGTAATTTGGTCATGGAGGGGTTATGGCCATGGTTCCTTAGGTCGTATTTGATGTCCCGAAAAAATATTAGGCGATCCGGCCCGAGTGGCATGCTGAGAGTGTTTGACTAAGTGAGGTCGAGGCTCAATGTTGTGAGGATGTTATGGCATGA
Organism: Nicotiana undulata; assembly: GCA_005239495.1. Taxonomy (NCBI): domain Eukaryota; kingdom Viridiplantae; phylum Streptophyta; class Magnoliopsida; order Solanales; family Solanaceae; genus Nicotiana; species Nicotiana undulata. The sequence continues at coordinate 115,659 of ML279989.1, read as the reverse complement.
GTGAGGCCGATGGCTAATGTTGTGAGGATGTTATGATATGAGAGAGACCGAGTGCCTGAGAGTGATTTATGCCATGATGTGTCTTGTTTATATTGCTTGGGCTGTAGGAGCCCATCCGGAGTCTGTACACACCCCCAGTTAGCGCAGGTACCTACTGAGTGCGAGTGCCAAGTGATGAGTGGTTGGGAGGCATGAGTGACATTTAGGTTGCCTGCGGGGCTGATACTGAGTGATGGTGAGGTGTTGAGGGAAATTGTTACGAGTGATGATTATGGCCCAAGGGGCAGTTTTATGATGATAATTTATTGAGTTTTTGACTATGATTCACCTCATTCTTCAAACTGATATTTCTGAGAGTTTTACTGAGATATATTGAAAATACACTTGTTTAAAAGGATTTTTCTGGAAATTGGTTTTCGAACTCATGTATTTGATGTATACTTTATGGAGACTTGATGTTCTACTGTTTTGTGGATTGGTGTATCTGTGCTGTGTGTTTCTTATTCTCAGACTGTGATTTATTTTCATTACTAATGAGTTGACGTACTCATCATTACTCCCTGCACCCCTGTGTGCAGATCCAGGTACTGGTTCGGAGCAGTAGTCGCCCGAGTTCGTGGTCATCAGTTTTGGAATTTCGAGGTAGCTATCCAGCGTCTGCAGCTTCTCCATTTCCCTTCCTTTATTAGTATTAGTATTTATTTCATAGACATTGTTAAGACATTAGCAGAGTTAGTTTATTCCTTAGATGCTCGTGATCGATTCACTCTAGTCTTGGGAGATTTGTTTAGACTGATAGATTATTATTGGGGCATAAAGATTAAAGAAATTATTTTATACTCTGTTTGCTGCTTATTATTGATTTTTGAAATATTATAATAGAACAAATGTGTAGTAATGTGATGGTTGGCTAGCCTAGTTCCATGATAGGCGCCATCACGACCTGTTAGGATTTGGGGTCGTGACAATTCCCCAGGTTACATAGGATTCAACGGTCATGAGCAGGATCAGTAGTCTTGCGGATCGGTACGGAGACGTCCGTACTTATCTTCGAGAGGTTGCAGAACTCTTAGGAAAAATCTCATTCTCTTGAAGTCTTTCGTGTCAATCTATTGGTTCTTGAAATCTAAACTCTTGTTGTTTAATTCTCTCACAGATGGTGAGGACACGCACTACCGATCAGGGTGACCAGACACCAGCCAGACCCATAAGGGGTCGAGGCCGTGGTGGAGTTAGGGGACCAGCCTGTGCAGCAGCCGGGACAGTACCACCGAATCCCTCTATCATTTAGGATCAGGTTCCCGCCGAGGGTGCTCCAGCGGAACAGGCTCAGGCACCGGTAGTGCCTATTGTTATTTCGGGTCTTCAGGAGACCCTGGCCTAGATATTGACGGTGTGTGTCAGTTTGGCTCATGTAGTTGCTATGTCTACTACTACCACTGCAGCTCAGGCCGGGGAGGTATTCAGATTCCAGCTGCCCGGATACCTGAGCAGACTGTACAGGGTATTCAGGAATCGGGGGTAGTCCCAGCCCAGCCGGTTGCCCCAATTCAGGACTATGTAGTCCCAGCTATGCCCGAGGATGAGCAACGTAGGCTAGAGAGGTTCAGTAGACTTCAGCCTCTGACTTTCAGCGGCACAGAGGGTGAGGATGCCCAAGGTTTTTTGGATAAATTCCAGAGGATACTACGTACTGTGGGTATTTTGGAGACCAGTGGGGTCTCATTTGCTACATTTCAGTTTGCGGGTGCTGCTTTCACTTGGTGGGAGGAATTCGAGAGGCGTAGGCCGTTGGTTCAGCACCACTCACCTGGCAGCAGTTCTCCACAATCTTTTTGGAGAAGTATTTTCCTTAGTCCCACAGAGAGGAGCAGCGCAGGCAGTTTGAGCAGTTGCGCCAGGGAGAGTTGTCAGTTACTCAGTACGAGATGAGGTTTTCCGAGTTGGCTAGACATACTTCTGAGTTTGTCCCTACTGATTAGGATCAGGAGGTTTGTAGATGGTCTCACATATCAGCTTCGGATTTTGATGACCAAAGAGAGAGTGTCTGGAGCTGCATTTGAGCAGGTTGTTGACATTGCTTGGGATATTGAGTCAGTTCGTAGGCAGGAGCATGACAAGAGGGAGGCCAAGAGGCATCGGGGATCAGGTAGCTTCAGTGGTGCCCCTTCTAGAGGGTAGTTTCAGCACATCAAAGGTCGTCCATTTAAACCTCCACAGCCAGCTCGCCCATCTTACAGTGGTGCCCCTTCCAGCTCAGTGCTCCTCTAGAGCATCATCATATCAGGGCTCTCCTATGCATGGTTCATCCGGTGGTTATCATGGTGGAAGGGGTTCTCTTCAGTCCCCATCTGCATCCCCAGGTGGTTGTTTTGAGTGTGGAGAGTTTGGTCATGGGTGGAGGCAGTGTCTCCGTCGTCCTGGTAGTTCATCTCAGCAGAGGGTTCAACCCTCGACTTCAGCCTCAGTCACTTCACCACCTACCCAGGCATCCAGGAGTGGTGGTCAGGCAGCTAGAGGCCTCCCTAGAGGAGGAGGTCGAGCAGGTGGAGGCCAGCCACGTATTTACGCACTCTCAGCTAGGCATGATTCTATGGCTTCAGATGCGGTGATTACAGGTACTATCTCAGTTTGTCAAAGTGATGCTTTGGCTTTATTGGACCCTGGTTCCACGTACTCTTATGTATCATCCTATTTTGCTCACTTTTTGAATATGCCCCGTGAGTCTTTAGTTACGTCTGTTCATGTTTCGACTCCGGTAGGCGATACTATTATTGTGGGTCGTGTGTATCGGTCGTGTCTTATATCTATTGGGGGTCTGGAGACCCGAGTGGACTTGATGTTATCCAGTATGGTTGATTTTGATGTGATTATGGGCATGGATTGGTTATCCCCATGTCATGCTATCCCTGATTGTCACGCTAAGACCGTGACCCTAGCTATGCCCGGAGTTCCGAGAGTTGAGTGGAGAGGGTCTATAGAGCATGTGCCTAGCAGACTGATTTCTTAATTAAAGGCTCAGCGTATGGTTGAGAAAGGGTGTGAGTCTTATCTTGCTTTTGTGAGGGATGTTAGCAGTGAGACTCCTTCTGTTGATTCTGTCCCTGTGGTTTGTGATTTTTCGGACGTATTTCCCACAGACCTGCCAAGCATGCCACCTGACAGGGATATTTATTTTGGTATTGACCTGGTGCCAGATGCCCAGCCTATCTCTATTCCACCTTACCGCATGGCACCAGCGGAGTTGTTAGAATTGCAAGAGCATCTTCAGGAACTCTTAGATAAGGGGTTCATTCGGCCTAGTGTGTCACATTGGGGCGCACCGGTGTTGTTTGTGAAAACGAAAGATGGCTCCATGCGCATGTGTATTAATTATAGACAGCTGAATAAGGTTACGGTGAAGAACCGATATCCTTTGCCCCGTATTGATGACTTGTTTGATCAGCTTCAGGGAGCTACGGTGTTCTCCAAGATCGACTTGAGGTCAGGATATCACCACTTGAAGATTCGAGATTCTGACATTTCGAAGGCTGCTTTCAGGACCAGATATGGTCATTATGAGTTTCTGGTTATAACATTTGGGCTGACTAATGCCCCAGCCGTGTTCATGCAAATGATGAACAGTGTGTTTCAGCCTTACCTTGATTCTTTCGTCATTGTGTTCATTGATGACATCCTGGTGTATTCTCGTAGCCAGGAGGAGCATGCTCAACATTTAAGAGTTGTGTTGCAGAGGTTGAGAGAGGAGAAACTTTATGCAAAATTCTCCAAGTGTGAGTTTTGGCTTAGTTCAGTAGCTTTCTTAGGGCACGTGGTGTCTAGTGAGGGTATTCAGGTTGATCCGAAGAAGATTGAGGCGGTGCAGAGTTGGCCCAGACCGTCCTTAGCTACAGAGATTAGGAGTTTGGCGGGATATTACCGTCGCTTTATGGAGGGATTATCTTCTATTGCTTCGCCTTTGACCAGATTGACCCAGAAGGGTGCTCCATTCAGATGGTCTGATGAGTGTGAGGAGAGCTTTCAGAAGCTCAAGTTAGCATTGATCACAGCTCCGGTATTGGTTTTGCCTACTGGTTTGGGTTCTTATACAGTCTACTGTGATGCTTCTAGAGTTGTCTTGGGAGCAATATTGATGCAGGACGGTAGGGTGATTGCCTACGCGTTTAGGCAGTTAAAGGTGCACAAGGGGATATACCCAGTGCACGATCTTGAGCTAGCTGCCATTGTTCATGCCTTGAAGATTTGGCGTCATTATTTGTATGGAGTACAATGTGAGATTTTCACTGACCATCGTAGCTTGCAGTATCTGCTGAGGCAGAAGGACTTGAACTTGCGTCAGAGGAGATGGTTAGAGCTTCTCAAGGATTATGACCTTACTATTTTGTATCATACGGGGAATGCCAATGTAGTGGCTGATGCCTTGAGTCGCAGAGCCGAGAGTTAGGGGAGTCTATCCTACCTTTCAGCAGCAGAGCCACCGTTAGCACTTGATGTTCAGGCTTTAGCGGGTCAGTTGGTGAGATTGGATTTGTCAGACCCTCCGCGGGTGTTAGCTAGTATGGCTTCCCGGTCTTCTCTTTATGATCAGATTAGAGCTCGACAGTACGATGATCTTCATTTATTAGTACTTCAACATAAGGTTCGTCAAGGTGATGCTAGGGATGTGATTATCGGTGATGACGGTGTTATGAGGATGCAAGGCTGTATTTGTGTGCCCAATGTGGATGGTCTTCAGGAGTTGATATTAGCAGAGGCACATAGCTCGCGGTATTCCATTCATCCGGGTGCCGCGAAGATGTATCAGAACATGAGACAGCAGTATTGGAGGAGGCGGATGAAGAGAGATATTGTTGAGTATGTAGCACGGTGTTTCAACTGCCAGCAAGTCAAGTATGAGCACCAGAGACCAGGTGGATTAGTTCAGAGGTTAGTTATTCCGGAGTGGAAATGGGAGCAGATCACTATGGACTTTGTAGTTGGTCTTCCACGTACTTCGAAGGGTTTTGATGCTATTTGGGTCATTGTGGATAGACATCTTCGGAGTGGTTAGCTTGTATCTACATCAGGGAGATTGTCCGATTGCATGGGGTTCCAGTTTCTATCATTTCTGACAGAGGTACTCAGTTCACATCTCAATTTTGGAGGGCTGTACAGAGAGGTATGGGTACTCAGGTAGAGTTGAGCACTGCATTTCATCCTCAGACCGACAGGCAGTCGGAACGGTATATTCAGATTTTAGAGGACATGCTGCGTGCTTGTGTGATTTATTTTGGTGGTTCATGGGATCAGTTTCTGCCACTAGTGGAATTTGCATAGAATAACAGCTACTAGTCCAGTATTCAGATGGCCTCATATGAGGCTTTATATGGTAGGAGGTGTAGATCTCCGGTTGGGTGGTTCGAGCCCGTGAGGCTAAGTTATTGGGCACATATTTGATTCAGGATGCGTTAGAGAAGGTGAAGTTGATTCAGGAACGACTTCGCACGGCGCAGTCTAGGAGGAAGTGTTATGATGACCGTAAGGTCCGGGATGTGTCTTTTATGGAAGGTGATAAGGTACCGCTGAAAGTATCACCCATGAAGAGTGTTATGAGGTTCGGAAAGAGGGGAAAGCTGAGTCCACGGTTTATTGGTCCTTTTGAGGTACTTCAGAAGGTTGGAGAGGTGGCTTATAGACTTGCCTTGCCACCCAGCTTGTCGAGTGCTCATCTGGTATTTCATGTATCGATGCTCTGGAAATATGTTGGTGACTTGTCTCATGTTTTAGACTTCAGCACAGTTCAGCTTGAGGGTGATATGTCATATGAGATAGAGCCAGTAGCAATTTTGGATCGTCAGGTCAGAAAGTTGAGGTCTAAGGATATAGCGTCAGTGAAGGTACAGTGGAGAGGTAAGCCAGTGGAGGAGGCTACTTGGGAGACCGAGCGGGAGATGCAGAGAAGATATCCTCACTTGTTTGAGACTCCAGGTATGTTTCTAGACCCGTTCGAAGACGAACGTTTGTTTAAGAGGGGGAGAATGTAACGACCCGGTCGGTCGTTACGTAGAACCTGCATTATATTTACTGTTTTTGCCTTGTCATAGCTTGGTTATACTATTTATGATGTGTTAGAGTTGGTTGGCTCATATTCAGAATTGTTATAATGAGAATTGAGTCATTTAGTCCCTAAAATAGCCTTATAGTTGGAAAAGTCAACTGAGAGTTGACTTATTGGTAAATGACCTTGGAATGCGGATTTTATGTCTCGGATAGTTTCGTTAGGTGATTTGGGACTTAGGAGTGTGTTCAGAATATTTTTTTGATGTCCGGTATAGAATTAGGCTTGAATTGGCGAAAGTTAGTTTTTGGTGATTTCCGATTGGCAGTAGAAAATAGGCTATTGGGGTCAGAATGGAATTCCAGAAGTTGGAACAGATTCGTAATTTCATTTTGGATATGTCTGCAAAATTTTAGGTCAATCGGATGTGTTTTGGATAGTTTCGGCATCGTTGGTGGAATTTATAAATTTCAAAGTTCATAGGCTTGAATTTGATGTGATTTTGGTGTTTCGAGGGCTCGACTAAGTTTGAATGGTGTTATGAGGTGTATTGGCATGTTTTGTTGAGGTCCCGAGGGCCTAATGTGAATTTCGGGTGGTCAACGAGGTGATTGTTGGATTTTTGAACCAGCTGAATTGTTGGTGTTTATGCAGCAGAAGTTTACTCTATGCGTTCGCGTAAGAGGCCTGCGTTCGCATAGAGTAATTTGGAGAGTGGGGCCCAGTGCTCAGTGCGTTCGCGAGACTGGAGGTGCGAACGCGATGAGTCGAAGGGTCTGTGCATTGCGAACGCGGGAGTAGAGGTGCGTTTGCGGAGAGTTGTTTGGGGAAGCTGGAGCTTTGTTCTTCGCGTTCGCGAAGGGGTGGATGCGAACGCGAAGGTCTAGCTAGTGGAAGCACTGCGTTCGCGTGGCTTCTGGCGCGTCCGCGATGAGTAAAATTGGGGCCAATTAGAAATACTCTATGCGAACGCGGTCACACCTATGCGTTCGCGATGAGTAAAAACTGGACATTTAAATTAAAACCCTTCCGCGACCATAACCTATTTTTCCATCATTTGTTTAACGGGAAGAAGCTTTTGAGGCGATTTTTAAGAGAGGAAGTCATTGTTCTTCATTGAGGTAAGGATTTTGGACCCTAATACTCAATTATATGTGATTAAGGATCAAAATATCAGTGTTTAATTAATTTAAATCAGTAGAAAAAGATGGAATTAGGGCTTGAGAATATGAGACCTTTAGAGGATGATTTGAGGGGTCAAACGAACTCCGATTTTAGCATTGTTTATATATACGGACTTGTGAGATAATGAAGGACATTTTGGTATAAAATTGGTCGAGTTCCGAGACGCGGGCCCGGGGGTCCAGTTTTGGCTATGATTTTTCACTCAGTCTTTCTTATGAAATTGTTGACACTCCTATTTGATGATATTACTATTCTTGAAATGAAATACTATTTTGGGTCGAGAACCTCATTTTATTCATGGCCCGAGTGGCATGTTGAGAGTGTTTGAATGAGTGAGGCCGAGGGCCAATGTTGTGAGGATGTTATGATAAGAGTGAGGCAGAGGGCCAAAGTTGTGAGGATGTTATGATATGAGAGAGGTCGAGTGCCTGAGAGTGATTTATGCCATGATGTGGCTTGTTTATAGTGCTTGGGTTGTAGGAGCCCCTCTGGAGTCTGTACACACCCCTAGTGAGCGCAGGTACCTACTGAGTGTAAGTGCCGAGTGTCGAGTGATGAGTGATTTGGAGGCATGAGTGACAGTGAGGTTGCCCGCGGGGCTGATACTGAGTGATGGTGAGGTGCTGAGGGAAATTGTTACGAGTGATGAATATGGCCCGAGGGGCAGTTTTATGATGATAATTTACTGAGTTTTTGACTATGATTCACTTCATTCTTCAAACTGATATTTCTGAGAGTTTTACTGAGATATATTGAAAATACACTTGTTTCAAAGGATTTTTCTGGAAATTGGTTTTCGAACTCATGTATTTGATGTATACTTTATGGAGACTTGATGTTTTACTGTTTTGTGGAAATGTGTATCTGTGCTGTGTGTTTTTTATTCTCAGGCTGTGATTTATTTTTATTACTACTGAGTTGGCGTACTCATCATTACTGCAGATCCAGGTATTGGTTCGGAGCAGTAATCGTTCGAGTTCGTAGTCTCCATTTCCCTTCCTTTATTAGTATTAGTATTTATTTCATAGACATTGTTAAGACATTAACATAGTTAGTTTATTCCTTAGATGCTCGTGATTGGTTGACTCCAGTCTTGGGACATTTGTTTAGACTGTTAGATTATTATTGGGGCGTAAAGACTTAAAGAAATTATTTTATACTCTGTTTGCTGCTTATTATTGATTTTTGAAATATTATAATAGAACAAATGTGTATTAATGTGATGGTTGGCTAGCCTAGTTCCACGATAGGCGCCATCACGGCCTGTTAGGATTTGGGGTTGTGACAAGAACAATGGGTGTTTAGCACTCATGATATAATCAAACAATTGCATAAATGTTGAATCAATTGTAAATACTAGAAAAAAAGATGAAGAAAACTGAGAATTCTCCGCTTCTTAACGATCCCGTGTGTGGTTTTCCTTCAAAGTGGCGTCTCCCCTTCAAAAATAGGTTTAGTCTTGCTTTTATACGTGTTGGGTAGGTCTAGGGTCGAATAAATCGTGTCCGGGGCAAAATAGGTAAAATTCATGTCACCGGCGCCCTGGGTAGCGCCAGGCGCCCACCAGGGCGCTGCTCCTATTTTAGCTACTGCCCACAGCGCCACAGGTGGCGCCAGGTGCTGCCTGTGGCGCCCAAAATTGCACTTTTGTCGGTTTCGTCCGTTTTGCCTCTAATTTCGCGCGTTTCACCCCCGATTGCTCCCGGATCATTCATATACATAAAAACACTTAAAATTAATATAAATCATCATGTTTAACATCCCAAATTCACGAAACAAAAGTAAAATATGAGACGATATACATAGAAATTTATATACTCTAAGCTAAACATCAACACCCCACACTTAGACTCTTGCTCGTCCTCGAGCATTGGGAAAATCTACTACCCTTCAACATATACAAAGTTCATTATAAAGGAGCACTCTTACCTTTAATCACACACCTTACCCCTTGACTATGATCGATACCGGCAATCAAGCATGAACATACAAAAATTCACATTCTTCCCTTCTTCAAACATGCCCAAGTATAAAAATTTAATCAATCATATCAACAACCTAATTGCAACCACCCAACCTCAAGAGATAACTTGTAACCACTAAGCCCTCTCAATTCACGCACTCACCCAACAAGAAAGTTTACAACATTACCAATTGTTCATGAGATCATGTGCCCTCACCAACAAACAAAAGAGTGAATACAACTAGTCCACACATTCAAATATGCTTTTGAATATAATTTAAGGACATCACACAATTGAACAAAATTTTACTCACTCTCACAAAGAATGCATATGCATCCCGTGGTCGTACCATAAGCTTGCCCGTAGTGTAGATCTCTACTAATTTAGGCTAGCCAAATCTAGGATCAATTAGGACTTTTAAGGTTGTAATGTAGGCAAAGGGACGGGTAGGATATATTTAGGAATAATGACTAACCCTCCTAAGCACTTTATACACTACATTCACAATTCAACACATATTCTACTCAACCAATTCACTTGCCACAACCCATGTTCAACATAGCCCTTTTTCAATTAAGCACTTCTATACTTCCACTAGCACAATTAAATAAGAAGTGGAGATGTGTCTCTTTTTCTACATACTTTCACTATCATTTTTCTCTTATTTCTTTTACAACAATATCTTTTTCTAAACACACTCCATACATGAAAGTTCATTGGCTAGTGGCTTTTGATTTCAATTTTTAGTGCACCAACAGGCCTTTCCATGGCTCCACTCAAAAACTAATCCCCAATATCTCACCTTACTTCTTTTAGTGACTAAGTGCCTTAGGAGGTAAAGGTGCAAAAATCTCAATTTAAGAACAAAATAGGGGTACGACTCGTAATGTGGGTGCCAAGGAAAAGGTCTATAGGCTCAAAGGGCTAGCAACGGAAACTTTTATTTTTATGCGACAAACACATCCATGATCAAGCAAGAAAATGCCTACGTCATCTCCTAGATTAGCATAACCTACAATTTCACTTCGATTAACACACGGGGAAAGTTCTAGAATACACAGGATATCATTAAGATCATTAAGCCTTACACACACATTACACATGACTCAATCACGACGGTTTTGTTCAACTCTCAAGTCAAGAAAGCACACATAATTGAGAGGATTAAGCAATATCACACTATGTGGCCTACAAGTCAAACAACTGAGCTAAGGCGTCACAAAATAGGCTATTTATTTTTACTTAGGCTTCACATGTCAAAACAAATACAAAGGAAAGCAGAATGTATGTCATAACCTAATATGCCAGCACCAAACATGTCAATGGGTATCTCACATTTACTCAGTTTCTTCCTAACTACTCCTAAAGAAATAAAGTGCCCGGTTCAAGCTACACCCTTGGAAAAGAATCGGTGTCCAAAGAAAAACCAAGGGATACTACCTAACTATCCTAAAGAATAAATAAAAAATCTTTTTGGTGTTTTTTAATCGGACTTTATCTCTCAAGAAAATTGTCCAACAGATCCATCGTTGGGAAAAGTCCGAGCTTTTTCTATTTTTATTTTTATTTTTATTTTCTTTACCTAATAAAAAAACAATTTTATACAATTACACTTCAGAAAGTAGTTTTCCCACCCCACACTTCTATTACGCATAGTCCTCGATACATGATCACAGAGAAAAATATTAAAACAAGGGTGAGAAATACTCCCTGAAACCCTCTTGGGCTTAGCTCGGACATGATCCTCAATCTTTAGAGTCGGGATGACCCCACACTTAAGCTCAAAAATGCTCCTCAACTTCAACTTTGGGTACTCAGACTTCCCCTACTCTGCAAAAATTAAAACAACACAAAACTTAACACTAAAAAAAAAAATATACAGGTTGGGTTGCCTCCCAACAAGCGCCTTGTTTATAGTCGTGGCACGACTTTGTTACTCTGCTCAGGCTGGGCACTTTCTCTTCTTCATGCTTCCATGAAGCCTAGACTTTTTGCACACTCTTAACGGGTATCCTTTTTTATCTCTCGCTCTTTTCTCAATCATCTTTACACTCACAGTTGGCAACACCACCTCCTTTAACTCAATTGTCCCAGCTGGAACACTATAATTCACATAAGGACTCTACTCTATCCCCTCCAATTCGACCACAATAATCATGCACAAGTCCTCATAATGCTTAGGGAGCTTAAGTGCCTTGTACACATTAAAAGTGACCTCCTCATCGTCAACTCTCATTTTTAACTTTCCTACCCTCAACTCAATAATTGCTCCACCAGTTGCTAAGAATGATCGCCCTAAAATAATGGGCACTTCCCCATCTGCCTCGTAATCAAGCACAATAAAATCAGCGGGAAAAATTAACTTTCCCACTCGAACTAACACATCCTCAATAATTCCTTCTGGCATAACTAGTGACCTATCTGCTAACTGTAAAGTGATTGTAGTAGGTCTAAGCACCCCCTATCCGAGTTGCTTGAACAAAGAATATGGCATCAAATTTATACTATCCCCTAAATCACACAAGGCTTTACCAACTTCTTGTTTCCCATGAGACAAAGGAATTGTGAAACTCCTAGGATCCTTCAACTTAAGAGGAAGTTTACTTTGAACTCTGGAACTGCACTCTTCAGTAAGTGCGACTGTTTCGAACTATGCATGTCTTCGTTTGTTTGCCACAATATCTCTGAGATACCTTGCATACTTATGCACTTCCTGTAAAATTTCCACCAAAGTCAAATTCACACTCACTTGGCCCAACATATCTAAGAATTTCTTGTACTTAACATCATCTTTTTGCTTCTGCAGTCTTTGTGGAAACAGCGGTGGTGGCCTTGTCTCAATTACTGGCTCGGGTCCTTTATTATCTTTCTCATTCCCCTCAACTGGCTTGGGAACTAATTCTCCTTCAGGATGAGCTGTATTCTTCTTTTTCCCTGGAACTTCTTCTAGTACACTTCCATTTCTCAAGGAAATCGCATTGACTTGAGCCTTTGGATTGGGCTCAGTGTCACTAGGAAGATCCCCTACTGGTCTGGTATTTTGGGCACTGGCAAGTTGGCCCATTTGGCGTTCCAAATTTCTCATTGCTGCTGCTTGGGCATGCTGATCAGCCATTAATTTCTGATTGAAATCTATCTGGTCGGCCATCATTCTCTTCATAATCTCATCAAGGTTAGCTGGTTGTTCAGCCTGAGGTGATCTGTATTGTTGTTGAGGTGCTTGAGGCTTGTATTGATTCTGAGTGCCTTGATTTCCACCCTAAGAGAAGTTTGGGTGGTTTCTCCAGTTAGGATTATAAGTGTTCCCATATTGATTTGCTTCACCCCTATTTGCATTACCCATAAAGCAGATAGACTCTCGATTAGCTGGGCACAAGTCACTCAGGTGACCCTCTCCACAAACTTCGTAAAATACCTGAACTTGTTGCACTGGTTGAGACTGTTGCTTGTTAATGATCATGGCCATCTGATTGAATTGGTTAGTTAGTGTAGATATCTGTGCTGACAATGCCAAGACAACATCTAATTCAAGAACCCCTGGTGATTTTTGGACCATGTTCCTACCCATCTCTCATTTCCAGCCTGGATTGCTTTTGGAGAATTTGTTCAATAATGCAAATATTTTGTCATAGTTCTTCTCCAATACTTGACCTCCAGCTGCAACATCTACCACAATCTTTTTTTGGGTATGGATCCCTTCTATGAAAGTGTGAGCTAACACTTCGTTCGTCTGCTTATGATGAGGACAGTCTCTGAATAGCCCCTTGAACCTTTCCCATGCTGAGTATAAAGATTCTTCTACTTTCTGTTTAAAGGAAACTATCTCACTTCTGATCTTTGCAGTTTTTCCTGAAGGGAAGAACCTTGCTAGAAATTTTCTTGCCAAATCATTCCATGATGTAATGGAATTAGTTGGTTCTGCCTTTATCCATCGCTTAGCCTCGCCCAACATAGAGAAAGAAAAAGTGTGAGCCTTACATAATCTGGCGTGACCCCTTTAGTGATATAAGTATCACTAATCTCCGAGAAATTCAGAATGTGCTGCTGTGGATCCTCGTGTGCAAGTCCCATAAACTACCCGTTTGCATGAAGCAGCTGGATCATGCTCTGTTTCTGCTCAAAGTGCCCAGTGATTCTGGGCTTCACGATGTTGGAGGTAACATTAGCAATACTGGGCATTGCTACCTCCTGAACAGCCATATGTTGCTCCTCTTCCATATTCACAGGAAATTGAACGAGTTCCTGAATATTGTTTGTATCCCTTGCTTCCCTCAACCTCCTGTGAAATGTTCTCTCAGGTTCGGGGTCAAAGCCGTCGAGTCTGTCCTAGCTTCTGACCCTACGCATTCAATCAAAGTTCCTGAGATTAGAGAAATAATCAAATAACGTTAAACTAGACAAAATAAACAATTAAAGCAAAAACTAGAAAGTAGTCTATATTCAAGTCCTCGGCAACGACGCCAAAAACTTGTTGCTCCCAAACGCACACGCAAGTATACGTGGTCGTACAAGTAATAGAATGATAAGTTGAGTATCGAACCCACAGATACTTGTATAAACTACTCACTAAATCACTATAATTGTTATTCAATCAAGCCAAAATAAAAACCCAATAATGTGATTATACTATACTACGATTCTAAGAAATAACTAATTATCATGTAACGAGTTGATTGTTGTGTATTCAATAGAGACAAATATTCCAGGGTTGTGATCGATTCACCATTCGTATTGTGTTCTAATTAACTCTCCCTTTCATATAATTCACTCATGATTTCTAATTAATTGATAATTGCTCTCATAGCCTTCTCCCGAAGCACTACTCGCCTATTCTCAATAGATTAACGCCTATATTCCTATGAAATTAATCTATCAGAACGCATTAAGATTATAATATTTAATTAAGCACGGTGAATAGGTATATTCCTATCCTAACCACAAATCCGCTCCCCTGAAGGGTTAAGATCGCACTCTCTTCAATTCTTCACTAATCTGTACACGGCTTTCCTAAGCATAACATAGATAGTATATAGAACCTAACTGTTGGCCAGACAATTAAGCAATTAAACACAGAATTGAAGAAACAACCATATATTGAGTGAACTATAATCAAGGTTAAGCTAATGTCAAACAACAATATTCATGGCTAAATCACAACCCCAGAACAATGGGTGTTTAGCCACTCATGATATAATCAAAATAGGAAAAATTCACGTCACTGGCGCCCTGGGTAGTTCCAGGCTCCCACCAGGGCACTGCTCCTATTTTAGATACTGCCCACATCGCCATAGGTGGCGCCAGGCGCTGCCTGTGGCGCCCAAAATCGCACTTTTCCCGGTTTCGTCCATTTTGGCTCTAATTCGCACGTTTCGCCCCCGATTGTTTCCGGATCATTCCTATACATAGAAAAACTTAAAATTAATATAAATCATTATGTTTAACTTCCCAAATTCACGAAAAAAGTAAAATATGAGGCGATATACATAGAAATATATATACTTTAAGCTAAACATCAACGCTCTTGAGAAAATGCCTGGATATGCCAAGTTTATGAAGGACTTGGTAACTAAAAAGAGATATATGGATTGTGAGACCATAAAATGACTCATCAATTGAGTTCCATTGTGCACTCGGTGGCTCCAAAGCTTGAATATCCCGGCGCATTTACAATTCCTTGTACCATTGGTAGTGCGGACTTTTTAAAAACATTGTGTGATTTTGGAGCAAGTATAAATTTGATGCCATACTCCGTATTCAAGACATTGGGTATTGGTCAAGCGAGAGCTACTTCAATGAGATTGCAAATGGCGGATAGAATAATGAAGATTCCGCTTGGTATTATTGATGATGTTCTTGTCCGAGTTGACAAGTTTATTTTGCCTGCTGATTTTGTGATTCTCGACTGCGAAGTCGACTATGAGGTGTCTATAATATTGGGAAGGCGTTTCCTAGCAACAAGTAAGGATTTGGTTGATGTGGAAGCAAGGGAGCTCACCTTCCGGGTGGGCGATGAAAAGGTTGTATTCCACGTGTGCAAATTGATGAGGCAACCGAATAGTAATGAAGTTTGCTCTTTTGTGGATCTTGTGACGGAAGTGATAGTTGATGACACGAGTTCCATGATAAATGTGGAAGACCCTATGGAAGTTGTATTGTTAAACCATGAGGATGATGAAAGAGATGTCTTGTTTGAATATGCAAATGCCTTGCAAGGAATGAGATCCTACTCATATGGGTCCTGTAAACTCTCCTTGGGCGTGGAAAACCGGAAGACTCCACCGAAAAAGCCCTCAATCGAGAAGCCAATGTTTAACCAAAAAATGAATTCTTTTGACTAAAGCTTAATTTAAGAAAAACTCGGGTTACTGATAATCAAATCAACCAAATATAGAGTAAATATCGATAATTGAGAGCGAAAGAATAAAAGAATCCTTTATTTTCCCCAAAATCAGATGATCCTGTTTGTTACATTAACATTCCTTTTATAGGGATGGTCTCCTAGTACAATGTTTGTATTTCTGTCATGAAGCCTATTGAATGCTTAATTATTGCATTTATGAGGCGTTACAAAGATGAATAGTAATTGTTATTTTAGGAGTTGCATAACGTATGGGACATTGATTGCTGATCTTTGAATCGGCCTGTTATTGCGTCCGGATTCGTCGTGATCGTGCCTTTTCTTCTTTGGTGATCTTTCTGTGGCTAATTCCTTGTATCGACCGTATCTCTTTATCCCGCGTCCGCGTGTGATATTTTGATTGGTCCACCTGGCTGGTTGAGTCATCCAAAATCTGTATACGTGTAAGGCTATATATTTTTTTACCAATACAGCCACCAATACTGGAGTTGAAGCCTCTACCTTCACACCTTAGGTATGAATTCTTAGGCACATCTTCCACATTACTTATTATTCTTTCTTCTTGCTTAACCAAAGTGCAGGTAAATTCCACTCTTGAGGTTCTTCAAAGAAGAAAAAAGGCAATTGGATGGACTTTAGCTGACATTCGGGGCATACGTCCTGCATTTTGCATGCATAAAGTTATACTTGAGGATCATGCAAAACCTTCCGTGGTTCATCAACAGAGGTTGAACGAGGCTATGCAAGAGGTCGTCAAGAAGGAAATTATCAAATGGCTTGATGCAGGGGTGGTGTATCCTATTTCACATAATGCATGGACTTCACCAGTGCAATGTGTGCCGAAAAAGGCGGGGTATGACTGTGGTGACAAATGAGATCCCTACTAGGACCGTGAACAGATGGCAGGTATGCATGGACTACCGAAAGTTGAACAAAGTGACCCGCAAAGATCATTTTCCATTGCCCTTTCTTGATCAAATGTTAGACAGACTTGTCGGGCGTGCCTACTATTGCTTTTTAGATGGGTACTCAGGGTACAACCAGATTCTCATAGCCCCGAAAGACCAAGAGAAAACTACCTTCACATGCCCGTAGGGAACATTTGCATTCTCACTGATGCCATTCGGGTTGTGTAATGCACCCGCTACCTTTCAGCGGTGCGTGATGGAAATATTTACGAACATGGTGGAGGACTTCCTCGAAGTCTTTATGGATGATTTTAGTGTTGTGGGTGACTCATTTGAAGAATGCTTGGAAAATCTTGATAAGGTACCAGCCCGATGTGAAGAGACAAGTCTTGTGATTAATTGGGAAAAATACCACTTTATGGTCGAGGAGGGCATTGTCCTCGTCCATAATATCTCAAAGAACGGAATCGAAGTGGACAAGGCGAAGATAGAAGTGATTTCAAAGCTACCTCCTCCTACTTCCGTCAAGGGAGTTAGGAGCTTTCTTGGGCACGCGGAGTTCTACCGAAGGTTCATCAAAGACTTCTCCAAAGTGGTGAATCCCTTGTGCAAGCTGCTCAAAAAGAATGCAAAGTTTGTGTTCAATGAAGAGTGCATGAATGCTTTTGAGATTCTAAAGTATAAATTGACAACCACTCCAATCATTACCGCACCCAATTGGAGATCACCCTTTGAGCTTATATGTGATGCTAGTGATGTTGAGGTAGGAGCTATTTTGGGGCAAAGGATAAACAAGATATTAATCCTGTGTATTATGCAAGAAAAAAGATTAATGAAGCCTAGGTCAATTACACGGTGACAGAGAAAGAGTTGTTAGCAATTGTTTTCGCCATGGAGACTCAAAAGTTAGATTGATGAGATGGATTTTGTTGCTTCAATAGTTTGACCTCGATATAATTGATAGAAAAGGAAGTGAGAATCAGGTGGCGAATCATTTTCCCCGCTTATAAGTGGAAGGGAGACTCAAATATGGTCTCGAAATTAATGATGCATTCCCGGATGAGCAACTCCTCTCGGTTTTGTGAATGGTATGCCTTGGTTCGCGGATGTTGCAAATTTCCTTATTACCGGCATTGTCCCGTGTGAGCTCTCTTCTAACCAAAGGAAGAAACTCAAATGGGATATTTTTTATTATTATTGGGTTGAGCCCAATTGTTTCAAGATTTGCAATGAAGGTTTGATCCGTAGATATGTCCCAGAAGATGAGCAAATGAGTATACTTGATGCTTGTCATTCCTCGCCTTATAGTGGTAATCACAGTGGGGCGAGAACTGCTTCCAAAGTTCTTAGATATGGATTTTTTTGTCCAACCATGTATAAAGATGCAAGTGATATTGTCAAGAGGTGTGATGAATGCCAGAGAGCTAGGGGAATATCAAAGAAGGATGAAATGCCCCTCACCACTATTCTTGAAATTGACATTTTTGACGTGTGAGGCATAGACTTCATGGGGCCTTTTGTGAGTTCGTGTGGCAACACTTACATTCTGGTAGTTGTTAATTATGTTTCCAAGTGGGTTGAAGTCATGGCTTTGCCCAACAATGAGGCTCGGAGTGTGGTGGCGTTCCTAAAGAAAAATATCTTCACACGGTTTGTCACTCCTCGGGCAATCATCAGTGATGAGGGGGTCTCAGTTCTGCAATAGGGCATTTGACACTTTGCTTTCAAAGTACGGTGTCAATCATAAGGTGTCAACTCCTTATCACCCCCAAGCTAGTGGAAAAGTGGAGGTCTCAAACAGGGAAATCAAAAGCATATTGTCAAAATTGTGAATGCAAATAGAACGGATTGGTCAAGGAAGCTCGATGATGCGTTGTGGGATTATATGACTGCATATAAGACTCCAATCAGTATGTATCTATACCGGTTGGTATTTGGGAAAGCGTGCCATTTGCTGGTTGAGCTAGAACATAAAGCCATGTGGGCCTTCAAGAGGTTAAATCTTGAGTGGGATGTTGCAGCAAATCTCCGGGTGGAACAACTCAATGAGCTAGATGAGTTCTGGTTTCATGCCAATTCAAGCTCATCATTGTACAAGAATAATATGAAATATTGCACGACAAATATGCCTGAAACAGGGAATTCAAGGAGGGTGATTTGGTTCTTCTCTTCAATTCCCGGTTACGACTGTTTTCGGGAAAGCTCAAGTCCAAATGGAGTGTCCTCTTTCAAGTAGTACATGTAATGCCCTTTGGTGCTCTTGACTTGAAAAATAAAAATGGTGAAATCTTTAGGGTTAATGGGAATCGAGTGAAGCATTACTTGGGCCTTGATCTATTTCCAATGATGATCATAACCCGCGTCGTGCCGCGACGTTAAATCAGGCGCTTCTTGGAAGGCAACCCATGTATTTTTGAGTGTCACATTCTATAAGGTGAGATTAGCTCATGGAGAGTAAAGGAGGAGGAGTCTGGGATCCACAATGACCTACACGAGAGAGCGAGTTTCCTTGATAAATTGAGTCAACTCTTGATGCTCTTGCGTCACATTAGACCTATGAAACTCAAGAAGTCACAGCATAATGTTGTTGATAATGCATTTGTGTTGAGGGTAATTGTTATCCCCAATTGATGCTTGATGAAGTCACTTTGGGACAACTGAAATTTTCCTTTCTTTTTCTTGTGGATGTGGGAATTACCTTATTTTCTTGAGGACAAGAAAAAGGTGGGGGAGTTGATAACTAGGGATTTTAGCATATTATTTGCTCTATTTTGCTTATGTTTTGAGTCAAAAATGCGTAAAGGTATTCCCGAAAACTAACTTAATGTGTGTGCTTGTAGGGTTTGGTCAAAATGAGGCAAAGAAAATAAAATAAACCCATGAAGGAGTCAAGCTTGCACAAACCCAAGGCTGGGAACTGGACGCACAATGGAAAGCGCGGCCGCATAGGGTTCATCGCTGAGGCGTATACTATTACGCGGTCCGCGATATTGAGGTTCAAAGAAGTTGAATTTTAGTGCAAACATCACCGCTGACCGCGTTATAAAGGTGCGGCCGCGAAACCTTTGGCGCAATCGCGATGGGATTTATGCTGACAGCGGTGTTCGAGATTCAGAGGCCTTGCAAATTGGGCTCAAATGAAGAATGTGGCCCGCGCCTAAATTACGCGGCCACGAATTGACCAAACGCGGACGCGTTGGCAATTATGTTGGAAGCGTTATATGAGGTTCAAAGACTTTGCAAGTGAAGCCTAATAGAAGAACGCGATCCGCGTCCAAAATACGCGACCGCAACTGAAGATTATGCGGACGCGGATGAATTTATGCGGTCCGCGAAACCCAGTCCAACCCAAGCCTAGAATCCAAGAAACGCATATCGCGCTCACTTTTACGCGGCCGCTAAAGCTCAAACACGGATGCGGTCAAAATTATGCGTCCGCGAATTCTCCGCAAGGGCATTTTTGTCTGGAATTTTCAGTTGTGTATAAATAGACCTTTTTGATATTTTTAGGTTAAGTTTTGTTTTAGGGAGCACGTGAACGGATGAGCTTTACCTTTTTGAGTAGTTTAGAGTAGTTTTATCTTTAATCTTTGGATTTTCATCTTGTATTTGAATATTATGGCTATTATTTTATCTCTACCTTTGATTTCTACCATTATCATGAGTAGCTAGACCCCATAGCTAGGGTTGTGACCCAACCCTAGTGTGGGTATTTAATGGGTCTTGAATTTTAGGGCTTAATTATTTATGGGTTAGTATATTTAGCTTATTTCATGCTTTAATTGTAGAATTGGTGGTTGCAAACACTGATTCGTGCCTTTATGACTTAGGCTCTTCTTGAGAAAGAAAGACTAAGTCTAGGAAAAGTAGGCTAACAAGAAATTGGGGTGAATTCAAGAGATTGATAGGCCCAATTAAAGGGTTAAACCTAGAGATAGTAATACCCGACTTGAGCCAATTTTACTTACATTACATGAACACCCATTTGGGCTTGAGAAATCCAAATCGGGCAAAGTCACTGAAACTACCGAGAGGTATAGAGTGAGTATTTATGTGTGAAGGTTATATCACGATCCCAATTATAACAAGCTAGTCCTAGATTCTCGATCCCATTAGATACTCACCTAGGTGGAAGTCACTTCCCTAGTGCCTTTTGTCACTTGAAAAACTCTCACAAAAATATTGTACTTAGATTACTTTTAGCAATCTATAGAATTAAACTTAGAATAGAATCAATCACAACTATGGTTAGAAATGCAATTAGAAACAACACGCGCATCTAGATTAGTTAGAAACCCAAATTCAAACCAAATTAACTCCCTGTGGAAATCAACCCCCTCATCGGGTAAAACTGCATCAACCACTCCTCGCTACTTTATAGTGATATAGGGTTGGAACCAGTCACTTCGTCCAACCTTTTCTTCAAATTCTGAATGATGGTTTTGTTCATCGATTCGTCTTGCCCATTTCCGCTAGGATGATATGGTGTCGATAAGATTCTCTTTATTTTCTGATCTTCGAGAAACTTTGTTACCTTGCTGCCGATGAATTGCTTTCCATTGTCGCATACAATCTCGACAATTATCCCGAATCGGCATATGATGTGATCCCAGATGAAGTCTATAACTTCTTTTTCTCTGACTTTCTCGAAGTCCTGTGCTTCAACCCATTTAGAGAAATAGTCAGTCATAAATAAAATGAATTTAACTTTACCTGTGGCTGATGGCAGAGGGCCGACGATATCCATCCACCATTTCATAAATGGCCATGGGGATAAGACCGAATGAAGTTGTTCTCCGGGCTGGTGGATCATTGGTGCATACCTTTGACACTTATCACATATTCAAATGAATTCTTTAGTGTCCTTTTCCGTACTATCTCAATAGTATCCTGCTCTAATGATTTTGTGAACTAGTGATTCGACACCGCAGTGGTTCTCACAAGTGCCTTCGTGAACTTCTCGTAGGACATAATCGGTGTCCCCTGGTCCCAAGAATACTGCTAACGGTCCGTCGAACGTCCTCATGTACAATGTCCTCAGCCAATGTGAATTGATAGTTTATATGAGTCCACCAAACTGTATAGAGACCTGATCCTATATCAGTTCTCACAGTGCTAACTACTAAAACATTAAGTAAATAAGACACAGGAGTTTTACGTGGAAAAATCCCAACTCAAGGGGACAAAAATCACGACCTACACTGGTAGGATTTCAACTTCACTAACTTGCAATACTCTTGTTACAAGCCACTTTGTAATGACTCTATTACAAATACTTCAATCTCACTAACTTGTAATACACCTACTACAAGCCATTTTGCAACTTACTAATTACAAAGACTTCAACCTATGACTAACTCCAGTCACAACACAAACTCAGCAAGTTTATGTTTTTTGAGTTTCCTAAAACAGAGCTTCTAAGAAAGAAAGATAGGAATTACAATGAAGAACTAATACAAGATTACAACTCAACTAAGGACATACATAAACTCATAGTAGAACTAGTCTGTAGTGGGGTTGTACTCTTGTTCTTGACATACTTGTGACTTCAATGCTTGATGAGATCTTGAATGCTTGAGAGAATATCACTAAATGTTCAAGTGAATGCTTTGTTTCCATACTCCTTGTTATTATACTTCAATGACATCACAAGGATGATGTCCACACTTGGTTCGTACAAGGCCCTTCCCAATGGGAAGTGACTATTGCACTGTTTTTGCACTGTAGCGTGTACAGTTGCAGGCAGTCACTTTTCAATTGTAGAGTTAACTTTGTACTTCTGTCAGGGATACACCAGAGGATCAGGTCCCTGAACTGGTTCTTGTGTGTCCAAAGTCACACAACTCAAATTAGCTCAAGTCCATTGCTGAAGAATTGCACCAAGTATGAATCAGGTCCTTTATCTGGTTCTAGACAAGAAGTTTGTTAAATCATCAAAACATATAACCGTGAAACCGTAAAACCATCATGAATCGAGAAGATTTTGTTCGTAGAGCCCTCGATTCCTTAGGGTATGATGGGAGCTTTCCATTTTTTAAATACTCAATATATTTATTCCTCCAATCCTAGGTTAGGCTTTTGGAGTTTATCTGAGCGTGAACTTCTTCGATTACTGACTTTGAGAGTTGAAAGACAGTCCCCGAGATGATTTCGCAATCCTCGACTGAGGATCCCATATTTGCATGGGCATCGGCTTCACTGTGTTGTTCTCGAGGTACATGCTGCAAAGTCCATTCTTTAAAATGACGTAGTGTCACCTGCAGCTTATCCAAATACCTTTACATTCTACCCTCTCGAACCTCAAAGGTTCTATTTACTTGGTTTACAACTAGTAGGGAGTCGCATTTGTCTTCAATGATTTCCTCTCCCAAGAGTTTAGCCAGTTCAAGACCTACAATTATGGCCTCGTACTCGGCTTCATTTTTAATCAACTTAGAAGTTTTGATGGATTTCCTATTAGTATTGCCCATGGGCAACTTCAAAACGATGCCTAGCTCGGACCCCTTCACATTCGAAGCGTCGTCTATAAAAAGGGTCCATACCTCCGATGATGTACCCGATTTCAACAAAAGTTCCTTTTCAATTTCGGGTACAAGGGTTTGCGTAAAGTCGACCATGAAGTCTGCCAAAATTTGAGACTTGATGGACGTTCAGGGTTGATATTCGATATCGTTCCCACTGAGTTCGACGACCTATTTGTCCAATCGGCCCGACAGTTCAGGCTTATGTAAAACATTACGAAGTGGGTAAGTGGTTAATACACATATTGGGTGACATTGAAAATATGGTTTTAGTTTCCTAGAGGCGCTTATTATAGAAAGTACCAATTTTTCTAAGTGTGGGTATCTAGTTTCTGCTTCTCCTAGAGTTCGACTTACGTAATAAACAGGAAATTGCGTACGTTGTTCTTCTCAAACCAGGACACCACTTACCGGGATTTCCGAGACTACTAAGTATAAGTAAAGCTTCTCATCTACCTTTGGAGTATGAAGCAATGATGGGCTCGAGAGGTACCATTTTAATATTTCTAATGCCTGTTGGCATTCAGGGGTCTAGGGGAAGTCGTTTTTCTTTTTGAGTAGTGAGAAGAACCTATGGCTCCAATCTAATAATCTCGAGATGAATCGACCTAAGGCAGCTATCCGCCCTGTCATCCTTTGTACGACTTTAACGTTATCCACGACAGTGATGTCTTCGATAGCCTTGATTTTATCGGGGTTGATCTCGATCCGACCTCGAAAGCACATTTCTCGGGGTTGAGCTTCATGTTGTATTTTCTTAGTATCTTGAATGTTTCCTCCAAATGTGTCAAATGGTCATCTGCGCGCAGGGACTTAACTAGCATATCATCAATATATACTTCCGTTGACTTACCTATTTTTTCTTCGAATTTTTATTTACTAGGCGTTGGTAGGTAGCACCTGCATTTTTTAGCCCAAAAGGCATTACGTTATAGCAATATGTTCCATACTTAGTGATGAATGAAGTCTTTTCTTGGTCTTCCGGGTTCATTTGGATTTGGTTGTATCCAGAATAGGTATCGAGAAAACTAAGGATCTTGTGACCGGATGTGGTGTCGATCATTCGATCGATGTTGGGCACAGGAAAAGAATCTTTGGGGCATACCTTGTTCAAATCCTTATAATCTACACACATCCTAAGTTTGTTCCCTTTTTTAGGGACTACGGCTACATTTGCTAACCATTCGGGATATTTTACTTCATCCTATATTGAGAAGTTTAGTTACCTCATCTTTGATGAATGCGCGTTTTACCTCGGACTGGGGCCTTCTCTTTTGTTTCATTGGTCTGAACTTCGGGTCCAGACTTAACCGATGTGTTGTTATCTCCGGTGGGATCCCTGTCATGTCTAAGTGGGATCAAGCAAATTAATCCATGTTATCAATAAGAAAATTAATGAGTTATTTCTTGAGTTCGGGGGTTAACCCCATTCCCATGTAAACCTTTTGGGGGTTGTACCTCATGTGGCCCTCGATTACGTGGAACTTTGTTTCTCGGATAGTTCTAGCCACATTCACCGGTAGGATGATCTCTCATTTAGTTGTTTCGTTGGCCATATTGAAATCGTTCAAGACCTGAGCTACGATTTGGTCTTATTGGCTGAGCTGCTCCACGACCCTCGATTGAATGATATTTGCCGAGCTACCTAGATTCACTAAAACACGCTTAACTTGAACTTTATTTAATAAGTTAGAAATTACCAAAGCATCGTTGTGAGGTTGAGAAATTCCTTCTGCTTCCTCATCGTTGAATGATACGGTGCCTTCTCGTACATAATCTCGGGTCCGTTTTTCCCTAGTAATCGATACCTTAGTATGTTTGAACACGGGCCCTTGTGGAATATCAACCCCGCCAATGATCATATGGATTACATGTTACGGCTCTTCCTGTTCATTTTTCCCATTGGCTTCCCTTTCTCTGAAATGATTCATGGCTCGATCACTTAGGAACTCTCGAAGGTGGCCCTCGTTGAATAGACGAGCTACCTCCTCTCTTAGTTGCCTTCAATCCTCGGTTTTGTGGCCATGCGTGTCTTGATACTTACACATTAAATAGGGGTTTCTTTTGGAAGGATCAGTTTCTATGGGTCTGGGCCATCTAGTATCTTTGATTCTTCCAACTGCCGATACAATACCTGATGCGTCGATATTAAAATTATATTTCGAAAATCGAGGTGCCTCTGTAGGATCGGCATACTTATCAAAACCACTTTTGCTCATAAGCCCCTGAGAATTCTGTCTTCGATCACTTCTTCGATCATTTCGGGCGGAATTGCGTCCTGGGGTGCCGTTCTTGCGAGCTGCAATGTATGGTTGATATCGGTCTTTATTCGACCTTGGCTCCCTATCGATGTCCCTCTGATTTTTGGTTGCTGACCTGTTCGGATATACTAAACCGGAAGGAGTATCTAATTGGTCATCCTCGACCATGATCTTCGATTGGTACCGATTATGTACATCGTCCCAGGTCACCGCCGGATATTCGATCAAATTTTGCTTCAGTTGACATGATGCTATCGAGCTTCGTTCATTCAACCCCTGAGTGAAAGCTTGAACGGCCCACTCATCTATGACCGGTGGCAACTCCATGCATTCCATTTAAAATCGGTACACGAACTCTCTCAGCATTTCGTTATCCTTCTGTTTTACTTTGAAAAGGTCTGATTTTCTCGTCGCAACCTTTATGGCCCCGAAATGTGCCTTTATGAAAGAGTCTGCTAACATGGAAAATAAGTCAATGGAATTTGGCTGTAGATTGTGTTACCAAATCATTGCCCGCTTTGATAGAGTCTCTCCGAACTTCTTCAATAAAACAAATTCTATCTCATCATCTTCCAAATCGTTACCTTTGATGGCGCATGTATAGGAGGTGACATGCTCGTTGGGATCGGTGGTCCCATTATACTTAGGTATATTTTTCATATGAAACTTCATGGGAATGGGCTTCAGAGCCGCACTTAGAGGAAACGACTTTTGTACAAATTTCTTTGAATTCATCCTTTTCAAAATTTGCGGTGCCCTTGGTATCTGATAAACTCGGGAGTTGTATGTATCCACTTTCTTATCATTTGCTTCAATTTTCTTCTCTCCTGAACTAATTCGTTTAGTGAGTTTCTAGAGCATTTTTATTATTGCAGGATCAGTCCCCAATTCGTTATTATTGGACCTCTCTGGTACTGGCTCGGTACGACAGGTGGCTTCCGGTTCGACCCCACTCAGAGTTCTATATCGATTTTATAGTTTTGCAATAGCGGCTTGTTGAGCCTGTAGCATTTCGAATATTACCTGGAGACTGTCTCATCCATCTCCTCCCCCTGTGCACCTTGGCCACCAGATTGGCCTTTCTGCGTACACTCCCTTCGGGGTCTGCGCCCAGGTTCGCATTCAAAGCAATGCGCAAGCTGACCTCAACTGCGTTGGAAATTAGTGCTCCCCCTAGATCAGCTTGTGGCACCTCGACCCCTAGAGCAATTACATTGTTGTTTTCCTCATGAAATCCGAGGCCATCGTCACCAGTGTGGGTGCGTTTTGTGAGTTCGACATGTTTTAACCTAAAAGCAAAAATACTTGATAAGAACAAGCGTAAAATAGTGTGTGTTCGGAATCAGTATTGAATAATCACTATTATCCTTAGCACCACGGTGGGTTCCAAACTGTTTACCCTAAAATTTGGATAATAATTAAACTTATATTGTGGTTTTAAGGATATGTGATTACGTCCGATACGAGTTGATAAACGATAAAATAAATGATTGAATTAGATTATAAAATAAATCAAACCAGTGCATAAGCAAAGCCTCGACCTCGAATTGAAGTAACCTCGAGGTGATATTGTAAGAACAATAAAGAATAAAGCAACCCTGGTGAACAGTAAGTTGAACAATAAGCAAGAAAGAAATGATTGTATATATTTTTCTCAGTAAGCAATGATGATTACAAATGAATGGAATTTCTCTTTATATAGCGGAGGAGTCCTAATTAAGGTACACTTCTAATTACTGTAGGAAATCGTATAAACAGTTGGTTAACCGTTATAGATTTGATCCGTTCCAAGATTCACGCCACGATCCTCGACCAATCGCGGATATCTCACCATTTCCGTTACAAAGTTATCCCGATATTACTCGAAGTTCGTCTCTTTCTGGCCCCGATTGATATTGACCTCGGTCTGCAAGGAGGCCTCGATTTTGGACTTGACGTCTTAGCTCTTCGATTTAACGTCCCAGTCTCGATCAAATAGTGAAATCTAGTAGCCCTGATTTCTACCGTATACACCTTTAAGATTTTTTTCCCTACAAAGTGCCTCTTATACTCAACTAATCAATCAACAAGACATCACCACCAAGAACTATCGACGTGGTTCGACGCTAATTTATTGTTAAATCGCTCATAGTTAGCAAATTTTTTTAATAATATATATTGCTAATCCGTCACTAAGAAGGATTAGTGACACATTTTGTTGTTGAGCTACATAATTTGTTTGTCACCAATTTTTATTTTTTTAATAGTGGTTGTAATCGTATAATTATGGTTATTTCATTTTTAAGTAGAGGTCTCGAGTTTTGAGATCAGAAAAAGGACTTTTGAAACTTTTAATCTTAAAAGTTTAAGGGGTTGTTGGCCCATAACATTTGTGTGATTATAAAAGCTTCTCAAAAGGATAAAATGAATAAAATAAAAAATTTAAAGTTGAATTATTTTCAATCGTAAAAATTTGTCATTCTTTTTAGAACAGACTTATTAAAAAAATATGTCATCTAAATTAAAATTTCCTTTTAATAGACCTTATGCGGTGCGAATTGAAGACTCAATAAGAATACCTAACATAGGCTGAAAACCAAAAGGATCTTTGTAAGTTCAAAAGAAAACCCATGTATGTTTGATTTTCATTTTTGTTACAATGTGGGGGAAAAAACATTGATGTTGAAATTTAAAAATAAAAAGAAAGAAATTCCAAATTTGTAAGTTACCATCAATCAAAGGGAATAGACAATGGAGACACGCGTGGAGTTGGTGTGGCGCACATAAATAGTGAGGTTGACTCCGCACGTGGGAAAGTGACCGGAAGAGTTAGGGCAGCAGACAGCTAACGGGCAGTGTATGGAGATGGAAAACGAAATTAAATGAAAACGAAATATTAAAATATTTAAATACTTAGCTAATCGAACGACTTATAGATAAAAAGAAAATAAAACAAAAGAGAAGTTTAATTCATCCCACGTGAACTAACACAGTTTGCGGGTCCCCCCCTTACCGGATAAATGACGGCGAAACGACAAACCCCCTTTCTATTGGTACTTGTTCCGGTCCACAATAAGTGAATAATTTATTTTTTTATTTTGATTCAAATTAAATATTTATTCATAAAATTAAAAAAAAAAATTATTTTTATAAAATACTCGCGTATATATATTCCTAAAAAGTTTTCTTACTCCTCACATTAAATATTTAATTAAGAATAATTTAGTCATATTAGATATTTTTATATAGAATTTAGTATTTTCTTAATGGGCGTGCCAAAAGCAAATTGATCACTTATTGTGGACCATAGGGAGTAGTATTTATTTTTAAAATTGTGTGTAGGGAGGGTTAAATAGTAGGTTGTGCATAATTTGGTAAATATCGCATTATTATATCAAAAAATTTGTATTTGATATCCGATAGTTTGGTATACGGTATGATATTTTGTTTAATTTAAGAAAAAATAGATATTAGGTATGTTGTTTGGTATTTTAAAATGAAATACTGAATATTGATACCGTACCGCACTACATATTATATTGCACTATACATATATTATTGATTATAACATACATATAGAAAATCTATTTTTTTTTCTTTATCCTCTAAGTTCATCAATTAACTCTAAGAAAGTAAACAGACATTTCTAATGATTAAATTTATTCCTTTATGTATAGGTTTTTCTCTGTAGGTTGATATTTGTTGATTTTGGACAAAAAATTTATCAAGAAAAGTTTTTAGTTTTGTACTTTTTAGTACTTTAATAAAGAATATTACACTCTATGACTCTGCGTATTAGTTAGTATTCAAATCGAATAAGTCGAATTTATTGAATCGAATAAATCGAAACTAAAAGGAGAAAAATCGAACCATAGTGAATTTAATTAGATACGATATTAATATAGTATTTTAAAAAACTAAATACCGACATACTAAATCGAAATATCTAAATATCATAGTATACCGACCGACCAACCTGCCTAATAAATTGAGGAGGGAATTC
Source organism: Nicotiana undulata (assembly GCA_005239495.1). Lineage (NCBI taxonomy): Eukaryota > Viridiplantae > Streptophyta > Magnoliopsida > Solanales > Solanaceae > Nicotiana > Nicotiana undulata. The sequence continues at coordinate 86,443 of ML279989.1, read as the reverse complement.
CATAATGTATTAAACCTTCACAAAAAAAGATGAAAGTTCATGTAATTAACCAGCTGAACCACTAACATTTTCCAAAGTGACAATTCCTTTTCCATTTAGCTTCTGAAAAATCAATTTTTGCTTTTATTGCATTTTATGTGGAAAGAATTTACCACGAAGGTAATATTGATGGATGGGATCTTTTGCCCTTACTTAAAAATCTTTGAGTTCGAACCAAAAATATGAATATAGAAAGATCTTTCCATATTTAATTAATGAATTTTTTTCATTAATACTTCTTCATCCCATTAAATTTACGGTATATGAATTTGGAGAAGGACGTATTAATTTTGAGAACAAATTTAATTATTCGGGCAAGCTTTTGCGAAAAAATAATTTAAATTTGAAAGACATTTTAGTATCTGCTCTCTTAATAGTATACTCTTTTTTGGGAATCTTACAAAAATATCTCAAAAGAATTCCAACAAGGTGATGAAATACAAAAAAATAAAATAAAATATAAGATTCTAAAAATCTAAGCAAAAAACGAATTTTTTCAATGGAGGTGAAAATATATAGATGAGTCAATATACAAAATTTGAGGAAGAGGTGAATTGGATAAACTTGATTTCAAAATTTGTAATTAAAATCGAGTTCAAAAAATTATTGTGACATATGTATCAAACATGTATCACGCATGTATCTCACACGCACGTATACATGAATATACATATGATACACAGTGTGATACACCTATCATTTTTTTCATGTTCATCTTCCATTTCGAATTTTCAATTCAAATCACTTCAAAGCTCTACCAAATCATCCCAAAACTAAAATTCAATCTCCTTAAAGTGAACCCAATCTATTCTAATAATACTCACTCAAAAGAAAGCAAAAAATTTGATATTTTTGCGTTACAAATAGCTAATTGGCTAATATTAGTAATATTTTATGAATTAGCCAATTTTTGCAATAAGCTGCTTATAAACTAACATAGATGGTATTCCCCCCTCCCTTTTTTTTCCTGGATTACTAGTGTAAATGGCCGAACCAAAACTTGCAGAAAGAAGAGAGGGAGAAATTCAAAAAAGCCAGATTTATAAGTGGTTATTCTAAAATAGCCATAATTTTAAAAGTAATCAAATTTTAGCCACTTTTCATGTAAAGATAAATCTGAACAAAAACACTATTCAAAATTTGAAAAATACTCCTAGTATAATATAGTGGAATCCAACAAAGAATACTGGAACTCCACTATATTATACTGGAGTTCCAGCAAAGTATAGCGGTTCAGTATATTATGCTGGAAGTTCATACAGAGGTGCTTGATTCTCCAGTATATTATGCTGGAACTTTCCGCGTGTTGGAGTCCAGCATAATATGTTCATACACAGGTGCATCGAACTCAAGTATATTATGTTAGATCGGTCTATATTGCAGTAAAGTAGTGAATACTTTTCAATGACTTGGCAAGTGCTAGCTATTTTTGAATGACCAATCTGAAAATTGAATAATCGGTGCTATTTTTATAAGAAGAGAATTAACATGGCAAAGAGGCCCAACTTTTGTCTATTAAGGCACAAGGTTAATTTTATCTGTTTACTGTAGTTGACAAGATATTTATACTTCAATCAATTTGTTTTGATTAAAGCAATAGGGAATCGAAACTCTAGTTGTATTTAATAAATAAATAAAAATATCTTGTTAACAAAAAAATACGTATTATATAAAGGGGGCCTTTTTTAACAGTCACGTTTCAAAAGTTCACCATCTTCATCCACTACTAAAGTTAAGGCCTCTTTATAGGAAACTAGACCAAGGGGGCTGGATTAATTAACACAATTAATTAGGATACTAACTGCAGTTCATTTTTCATCTAATACTAGTACTAGAAGAAAAGGTAAACAATAAAAAGAAAAAGAGGGGTCTAAACTCTAAACAATGTAAGTAAACGATTGAAGTAGTAAAACTTAACCTAGAAATTAGGGTTTGAACGTGCGGGTCACGAGGCACCACGTGCCTTGTCGACTAAGTGGTCCCCATGTGGGATACATTCTAGGAAACATTGTCATAATCTTTTACTCGCTTGCTCATATGGCCCCACCTTTCTTTGTTTTTCTTTTTTAATATTTTTTTTGTTTTTTATTTGGTGTCCGGTACTCGCGTTGGAACCAAATTAAACTATATTCGGATTCGCGTCGAGTAGATCCCATCCGGAGGAAAAAGCTCTCTACCAAAAAAAATTTCATAATCATGACTCGAATTCGAATCTTATGATTAAGGGAAGAACATCCACATCTATTGCACCACATTCTTTGATGGTTCTTTTTAAAATTATCTTATGTTGGGTTGAGCCCAAATTAATTGGACCTAAAATTTCATCCATAACGAAGTAAAGCGTTCAAAGGCGAGCACATACTCAAGATTAAGATTTTGGAGAGTCTATAATATTTGATTAAATGGAGGAGCATATATTAATCCATTCTAACGTTTGATGATTGGTTTCTTTCAAATTTCACTTGCTTATTTTATTACTCCTAACTTCTAAAAATTACAACTTTATAATAATTAAAAATGATAGTGTAATTAAAAAGAGGATTATTTTGGAAGTATGTGAACGAAGCCCCGTAATTTGGTTAAGACAAATGGAGACATTAGTAGGACTCGCGTGCTACTGTCTAGATTTTCTTGATTTAATGTTCTTTATAATAATTTATAGTAAACAACTTAAGCACGAGACATCTTATTTAATTGATTCCATGCATTAAGATAAGGACGTAGCTTTTGCCTTTAGCTTCGAACTGAATATTTTGATGTAGATGTGATTAATAATCAAGCTAGAATTGATGATTCATATATGATATTATATAGAGTGCGATTAATTATATCACTGCACTTATTAGTTTAAACTTAAAAATCTCAGAGAAAACTTTAAAATGCAAGATAAATTTTCCTTGATATTACCGCGTTCTGGACGGACTAGCGCGGCGGCGCTCAAGCCGCGCATGGGCCGCGCTAATGGCATTCTACAATGTCGCTGCTCCTGGACTAGCGCAGCCGCTCTAGGACCGCGCTAAGGCCGCGCTTGGTCCACGCTAGAGTGGATCAGCTATATATCTCTTGTTTTATTTCTTCTTTCACACGCACTCAACTCCGAGGGGATTTTCTTGCTTTAATTTAGCTCCAAACACCGTCCTATGTCCTCATAAGTACGACTTGATCCTGCAAAACATACAATTCACAATTAGAGCCATTGTTTCGTCATTTAACCTTCCTAGAACAGTGAATATAGTAAAGTTAGGGCATATATGGTTGCTAAACTACATGAATCTAGCCTATTATCAACACCCCACACTTAAATCATTGCTTGTCCCCGATCAATCCACCATACTCTATGGAGGTTCCTTCACTAAGCACACCCCTAACGTGTCACCCCAAGAACATATCACAAAATTTGCATCTAATAGTGTAACATCTTTGCCTCAAGAGTTGACTCTCACGTGCCGTGCAATATTCATACTTACTCAACTTACTCTATACATAGGTCAAGATTTACCTTTCCTTCATGAATCAAGTGCCCACACATCACACAAGAGAGTAGTTCCACAAGTAATAACATTAAGAATAATTAGGAACTCAGATAGACAAAATTCACTCACTCTCAGAAAGAACATTCATATGCCACAAAGATGCACCATAGGCTTTCCCGTAGTGTATTGCTCTACTAATCGAGCTCATTCTGTCTAAGATCAACTAGGACTTTAATTAGTTGTAATGTAGGCTAAGGGACGGGTAGGATATATTTGGATATAGTGACTAACCTCCCTAATGTTGATACCCAATTTTTCTCAAATTATTTTTAAATTGCATATATACCTTCAAAATCAAGCTTTTATAACAATTGATATTTTTCTATAATTTTCCCATATTTTTATTAATTTATTTTAATTTAACAAGTATTTTTATCTCTAATAATTAATTATAAATCGCATGACAAATGATTTCAAAAATATTTCTTGATTTAATATGTCATTTTTGGTCCTATTAAGACCAAATTATTTCATAATTAGCCAAATTGGCGCTATTTGGCTATAATTGCAATAACTTTGCAATTATAGCCTAATCATATGCTTTATACTATTTTTACTCAATAATTAGTCATTTATATTTTAAATACTGATTAATCATTTTAATTTAGTCTATTTAGCATCAATTTTATTTTTTATAATTATTAGCCATTTTTATAAATTATTTATCTATTTTTTATGGGGTATTTAACAATTAGCCAGTTTTTATTTTAATTTTAGCCTAACTAATCCGGACCCCTAACCCAATAAATTAGCCTAGTTACCCCAACCCAAACCTGAAATCCTACCCGGCCCAATCCCTCATTCGATCTGAGCCGTTGATTAATTCAAATCAACGGCCCAGATTGGTCCTTACCAAATTAAGACCTACACGACTACCCTCCCCCGTCTCATTTACCCCTCTCATTTTCTCGACTGTCTCTCTGAGTTCTCTCCTTTCTCTCTCTAAGCTCTTCGTCTACTGAGCCCTGTCTCTCCCTTCTCCGGCCACCCCCTCGCCGGAACTCATGGAGGTTCCACCTCTCATTAACCTTATGGCTCCATCCTTCACATTTGTGTCACCGGTTGAGATTCTCAAGTGACCCAGAGGCGGTTCACTCCCATCTCCGGTCTCATGCCATCTTTTCCGGCCATCTATGGTCGTTCGAGTAAGATCTTTACACTTTCCGGCCTAAGGCCGACAATATTTTGAGTTTTCTTCTCCTTCTCTGGGTTTTCTCGGGAAACCCTAACTTTAAATTCTTCCGGTTTCTAGATCGGTAACAGATCTATGGATATTTCAAGGTTTTCACATGTTTTCCTCAAAAATCTCTTTGTTTTAAGAACGATTTCTTCACTTTCAAATTAGGGTTTCTTAACTCCTTTCAAAATGGTTCTTCTTCTGATTTTTAGTGATTTCTATTGTGTTTGAATGATTCTCTTATGTTTTTCCTTGTTATCTGAGTTATTATGCCAAAGCCCTAATTTCCTAGGTTGTTTATGATTATATGTTCATGTGTGTCCGTTTCTTATGAAACGATATGTGCTCTTTGTGATTATTGCTCTAATTTGTTACGGTTTTCGATTCTCTACTGTTCCTCTAACTATTTTCTTGGGGTTTCACTGATTTTGGTTCAACATGTGCTATTTATCGTTTAATGGGCTTGATTATTTGTTGTATCGATTTTTACATAGTACTCTCTACTGATTCTGTGTATCTCCCTTAGAACTGTGATATTCTCCTTAAAGCTGTGATTTTGTTTAGAGCTCTTTACTGATTTTCGAATTACTTCCTTACTTGTGTGATACTTTCCTCAATTAACATTGATTCCCTATGATTTTAATCTCATTCGAGATTCTTTTGACTAATTTCCAGAATTAAAATTATACTCTGCCTTATTTTAATGTGTATAAATATGTTGTCCGATATTTCTTATATGCTTTCCTTAATTATGTATTATGTATTTAGACCTAATTGCATCCCATATACTTTACCACTCCTATTACAGTAAAAATCAGTTTATAATTGATTTTTTACCTTATTTAACACTGATTGTGTCCGTTTGAACTATGACTCCCTAATTAAAGGGAGTTCGGGTCTTAATTGATTCTGATTTGGTATTATTTCTATAACTGTGTTAAGTTAGTACTTCTTACCTTATTCTTCAGCCTGTTTTAAACTATAAATACCTCTACTCTCATTAGCATAGTACACGAACAATTTACTGTTATGAACTCTCTCTTACATATACACATATTCTCTCTTGCTCTTCTGGCTGTTTACTTACTATTCTCAATCGGCTGTAAGCCAAGACTAAGCAACTATACACTCTACTGCTCTTCATTCTACTACTCTGCACTTTTACTCTCTCATTTAACTGGTATGTTTTCAGTTTAAATTAAAGCCTCCAAAATAATATGTTTCTGTTTGTATTGCAATTCCTATTATTCCTATTACGTTTCTACTTGTGATTCTGTTTTTTACCTTGCAATTAGCATGTCTATTTGTCATTCTACCTCTGTGATTCTACTTTCCCTTTAGTTTCAGCATGTCTCCTAATTTTCACATGTTTCACTACACTTTTGCCTTACCCTTGACTCCCAGTACACTATAAGCATGTATTTGTGTCACTTGTTTACTATGTAATCCTGAACTGTGCTATGCTCATGAATCCTCCTTGAATCTATGTGAAACTCTGTTTTTGTTACGCACTTCCTCTTTAGCACCCCTCAATCTGCCCCTTGTTAAGTTCCTGGCCTGAACATCTTTCCATGGTTGTAGTATTTCCCTGGTGTTAACTTGTATGCAAATATGCTTTCACATGTGACCTACTTGTCCCCAATCCCCTCTTCCCTATTTGTGCCTGTTTCCCTGAACTATGTATGCTGATTCGGTTTTGAGTTGCTGATTGTCTTACTTCTTTTCTCCTCAAATTGTTTTCACTAAAAGCAAACTCCTCTGGTTGTTTCAAAACCTAATTTTCAAATAAGCTACTTTCAAAACTGTTTTTCCAACTCAACTCTTTCAAAACTATGTCAAGCACTCTCACATATACTCTTAGAAGTCTAGGTTCTGCCCCTTTAATGTGTGAATTCTTAGGGATCCCTATGATCTCCCTATGAACTCTGACACATTAGAGTTGGCCCTTCCACACTGCACTTACTCAGTTTGGTTATGAATCTGGGTGTGAGCATGACCCGGGATCCCTTGAGATCCTTAGGAAACTTTGACACACCTGGATCACGTGAAAGGCTGTGAACCAATGGCATTTGAGGCATTCTAGAAATTCTGGGCCAATTAGTAGGCTCTCTATAGTATAACTTCTTCTTTTCTTATTTCAATCATGTAATTTGTGCAATGGTTTGTAATAACTATTGTAAACAACTCTGGGATGGATAGTGAAAAGAGAGGGGTAATTATGCATGTCTTAGCTATTAAAGGGTAGAAAACATGTTATTAGGTTTATATTCCTACTTGAGCAATAGAAAATATGCTTAGGATTTATTCATGCATTAGAGATCATGCCTCTTAGGCCGTCTGATTACTGTTTTCAGCGTGTCCATCTCACTATTATGTCACTCAAAAAACCTGCTAATAAGAAATGGAATTCTCTACAATCATGTTCTACACTTAGAGATCTTGTTTTAGGCTATAACAATATTAATCAACATGTCATCTCTGCATATACTGAAGCATGCTTGAACAGTTAGGAAATTATGCTTAGGTACTGCATATACACCACTCTATATCTCTGTGCATTAGAGATCATTTCCTTAGGATTGCCTCCATATCCTCTTAGACACCTCTAGTCTAATTACTGATAAAAACAGCTTCACTCAGTTTGCAAATAATTTGTAATAATTTATGAACTCTAAACGTTTAGAACAACATGTTTAGTAATACAATTTCAAACAGTTTTCTCTAAGTAATTCTGATAATTGGTAAACTGTCTCATACCTAGGCAAGCCTTAGGTGATAAATTTGTTTAAAAACTGGAAATCTGCCTTTCGTGTATGCTGCCTAACATTTAACATGTTTAAAATCAGTAGGCAAAAGCTGATTAGGATCCCCCTCCTGAATTATGGAACAAATCTGCTATCTGTTTACATTTTAAAATCACCTAGATATCATAGGATTCTAAATTCAAATATGGCCCTTAACTGTGTATGAGTCATGCTGCCTATTTGCATTACTTGTGGAGGTATACTTGGGCCTTTCTCTATTTTTGTGTGTTTTCCCCCTAATTGCAGTCCTATGTGTTCTTATTTGTCGCCTAGTATTTTGCCTTTAAACCTGAGGGTCTGCCTAGAACATCCCATATAGGTTGAAGTCTTAAACTCCTCCAGGACTATTAAGAAGGGACGGGTAGCAACATGCAATAGCGGTCGTTGACCTACACTCATTTTAGTGACCTTTACGGGGTGGGAAGGGTGGATATGGATATGATGACCGGTGCACTAATACCTCGTGTAGCCCCTCTTTGAGAAGTGACATACCGGGTATTGCATTGATGTGATCCATATGACAAACAAACCTAGGACATCCCCTCACAGATTTCTACACGTTGAATGTTATCTCCTCATCGTTCAACCTCATCTTGAGCTCTCCAGTTTCACAATCAATGAGAGATCGCCCCGTGGCAAAAAAAGGCCTTCCCAAAATTATGGGAATTTCTTCATCCACTCTTTACATCCAGAATCACAAAATCTACAGGGAACACAAATTTCCCTACCTGCACCAACACATCATCCAGAATAACTGAGGGCCTTTTCACAGTTCTATCAACCAGCTGCAACAACATAGACGTGGGTCTATCTCTTCCAATCCCCAACCTCTTATAAATATCCACGGGCATAAGATTTATGCTATCCCCCAAATCACAGAGTGCCTTGGAAAAGGCAAAGTTACCAATGGTGCAGGGAATTGTGAAACTCCCTGGATCAGACAACTTTTCAGCAACTGGTCTGGTCATAACAGCACTGCATGCCTGAGTTAGAGTCACTGTGGCCAAGTCTTGGAAGCCTAATTTTTGGGACATCAAGTCCTTCATCATTTTTTCATGGCCAAGCATCTTCTTCAGAGCATCAATCAATGAAATATTTACCTGAATTTGTTTCAACATCTCCAAGAACTTCTTGTGTTGCTTATCTTTTTGGTACTTGGCCACCCTATGTGGGAATGGTGCTGGAGGTCTCTTTTTCCCAATTATTTGGTCTTTCTCTTTGTTAGACACTACCTCTACTACCGGTTCCTAGGTTGTCTCAGCTTCTGTCTCAGCCTCAATCTGTGTGTCGATTTCTTCCTAGGCAGGTTGCACTGTCACCTCGGTCAGTCTTGTTGAATCATCTAATTCAATGGGCACTGGTACAAGTGTCTCAGCCTGTCTGTCTTCTCGAGCCCTCTCTTTCTCCAAGTCTAGGTCTTTGCCGTTATATAGACTCACTGCCATCAACTACTTTAGGCCTTGATCTTTTGGATTTACTTGAGTGTCTGCAGGTAATGTCCCATGAGGACGATTATTCAATGACATCGAAATCTGACCCATTTTCACTTCAATATTCTTTATGGCCGACTCATGAGCATCTACTATTTCACTCATTTTTGCATTTGACCCAATAACCTGCTGCATCATTGCCTCGAGTCTAGCAAATCTATCTTCCTGTCTCCCGTTATGTTGCTGCTGAGGTGGATGATAAGCATGCTGCTGATTCTGATTATTGTACCCCTGTGGCCTTTGGTAGGGCGCCACATTACCGTGAGGTCGCATGGCTCCCATATTTCCATTGTTGTGCTGCGACTGGACTGGCCTGTATGGATGATTCTGCTGGCCCTAATTCTGACCACCCTGTCTCTGGCCCCCATAGTTGGACACATAATTCATGTTCTCAGGGTAGTGATGGTGATCATTTTCAGCATTCCATTGACTACCAAGTGGCTGACTAATGCAAGATGTGCATAAGCCCCAATTGGTTGTATCAACTATGTGCACCTGCTGATTCTAACCTGACTCTTCCACATTTTTGGTGAGGATGCTCATTTGTGTCTTTAATGTGGCCATATTTTCAGCAAGAGTGTTGGTTGGATCTAAAGCCACTGAATGGACCACTAGAGTGATGGGTGTGTTTCTGGTTGTCCAGCCCGAGTTCTGCGCCATCTTGTCGAGTAAGACTTGGATCTCTCTCCATGTTTTGCTCAAAATGCTCCACCAGCTGAAGCATCAACATTAGCTTTCACGCTATCTACTAGACCCATGTAAAACCTCTGCCCTAACATCTGCTCAAGAATACCATGGTGCGGACAAATAACCAACATCCCCTTGAATCGTTCCCACGTTTCTTGCAATGTTTCAGTTGGTTTCTGTCTGAAGCTCAATATTTCATCAATTTGCTGAGCAGTCTTGTTGGGTGGATGAAACTTGTTCACAAATTTCTGTGTCATCTTTGTCCTCTGTTTCCATCCCCATGTCTACAGGTGAATCACTGTCTCATCCCGGGTGGCTACAGGCTATGATTGACGAGATGTCTGCTTTATATACGAGTGGTACTTGGGAGCTTGTTCCTCTTCCTTTGGGTAAATCGACTGTTCGTTGTCGTGGGTGTATGCAGTCAAAATTGGCCCAGACGGCCAGGTTGATCGACTTAAGGCTCGTCTTGTTGCCAAAGGGTATACTCAGATATTTGGATTCGATTGCAGTGATACTTTCTCTTCCGTGGCTGAAATAACATTAGTCCGCCTTTTTCTATCCATGGTTGTTGTTCGCCATTGGCCTCTCTATTAGTTGGACACTAAGAATGCTTTTCTTCACGGTGACCATGAGGATGCGATTTATATGGAGCAACCACCTGGTTTTGTTTCTCAGGGGGAGTTTAGTGGCCTTGTATGTCGGTTGCGCCGGTCCCTCTATGGTCTAAAGCAGTCTCCTCGAGCCTGGTTTGGTAAGTTCAACACAGTTATTCAGGAGTTTGGCATGACTTGTAGTGAAGTTGATCACTCTGTATTTTATCGACATTCTGCTTCAAATCTCTGTATTTATCTGGTCGTTTATGTTGACGATATTTTTATTAACATCAATGATTAGGATGGTATTAGTAAGTTAAAGCAACATCTCTTTCAACACTTTCAGACTAAGGATCTGGGCAGATTAAAGTAATTTCTAGGTATTGAGGTCGCTTAGTCTAGCTCAGGTATTGTAATCTCACAACGGAAGTATGCCTTAGATATTCTTGAGGAGACAGGAATGACAGGTTGTAGACATGTTGACTCTGATGGATCCAAATTCTAAACTTTTGCCAGGGCAGGGGGAGCCTCTTAGCGATCATGCAAGATATAGGCGGTTGGTTGGTAAATTAAATTACCTCACAGTGACTAGACCTGACATTTCCTTTCCTGTGAGTGTTGTGAGTTAGTTTATGGATTCTCCCTGTGATAGTCATTGGGATGCAGTTGTCCGCATTCTTCGGTATATATAATCAGCTCCAGGCAAAGGCTTATTGTTTGAGGATTGAGGCCATGAGCAGATCGTTGGATACTCATATGTTGATTGGGTTAGATCACCATTTGATAGACGTTCTACGTCTGGATATTATGTCTTAGTAGGAGGAAATTTGGTGTCTTGGAAGAGCAAGAAACAGAATGTGGTTGCTCGGTCTAGTGCAGAAGCAAAATATTGAGCAATGGTTATGGCGACATGTGAGCTAATTTGGATCAAACAGTTGCTCAAAGAGTTGAAATTTGGTGAGATAAGTTAGATGGGACTTGTGTGTGATAATCAATTTGCTCTTCATATTGCGTCAAATCCAGTGTTCCATGAGAGAACTAAACATATTGAGATTGATTGTCACTTTGTTAGAGAAAAGATACTCTCGGGAGATATTGCTACAAAGTTTGTGAAGTCGAATGATCAGCTTGCAAAATATTTTTACACCAAGTCCCTCACTGGTCCTCGTATTAACTACATATGTAACAAGCTCGGTACATATGATTTATATGCACCAGCTTGAGGGTGGGTGTTAGAATAGTTATGTGAATGTTTGTAATTAGTCCTAGTCCCTTATGTAATAAGAGTAGGTTATGTGTTATGTATACATATAAATAGGGATTATTGTAACATAGAATATAAATCAATAATATTTTCTCCCGTACTTTCTCACATTTCCCAAGAATAACAAAAAATATGGCATAAACAATTGCGAGCTCAAACAATTGAATTCATTAAAATCGCAACCAAACAAATAGAAAAAGTATCAACAATTCAAGAATATTACTCAAAACCGCCCAACAACAGGTTCATCAATACCCTAGCTAGGGAATTTAGAAAGTCATGTTTATACTAAAAAACATAACAACTATTCTAAAACAATCTCCATAATAAATGAAAATAAGAAAAGTTGAGAGAAACTCTTCAAATCTTCGATTAAGATGGTTTTTGGACTCTTCCAAGCCCTTACTTTTCTTTGAAAGTAGTGTCTCTTCTTTCCAAGTCGAGATTGTGGCCGGGAGGTGAAAAGAAGCTTTTATATCGTGTAAAATCTGCTCCAAAGACCAAAATATCCTTTTAATTTCGTCCAGAAATTTCTGCTCACGCGCACACTGAGCGCACATTAGAGGGAACATGCGATGCTTTTGCACTTTGTTCTTTTCTTTAATTTTAGCAGATTTTCGTTCCAAAACTTCAAAATTCCTTCAATTCTCTATCAACCAAAGAACATCAATTTGACACTTTTTTTGGTGAGGTTTAACCACTAAACTATTCAGAAACACTGGAGAATGAGGTTAAACAACTATCAAAATATAAAGAATTATGTGAAATATCTTATATCCTCGACTCAATATCAATTAAAGGGATAAAATCCGTCTTAAATTAGGCTCGGTAAGGTTGTCTCATGATTTTGTTAGTAAGTTGTATTTCCTTTCAAGCGCAATCCACAGTTCTTTTGACATCTCCACGCCACTGTAGACGTTATACAAATCGTCCTCCAGTCCTCTAAGAATATAATTCTTGCATAGAAAATCAGAATGCTTCCACGCCTCAATCACGAGAAAGCCTTCATTCTCTGGAGTTTCATCGGGCAGAACAGGAACATCTTCCTTAATGAACTTCTGCAGACTTAAAGTAGTCAAGTAGAAGAACATCTTCCGCTGCCACCGCTTGAAATCAATCCCGGAAAATTTTCCGAGTTTTTCTGTCGGTGTTGCTCGGCTTGTCGATGCATTGGCAGTCACTATAGGAACACTCTGGTTCCCATTGTCATTCATCATTTCTGTAAAAGAATGACACAAACAAACGTTAAAATCACGTAGATTTTAATCTCCAATAGAGTAGAAAACCACAAAGATTTTATTCTCCGGAAACAGTGAGTATAACACAAATACGGAAAATAAGTAAATTTCTTAAGCTTGTTAGTAAACTGTATTTGTAAACTAATTCTGAAGAAAATAAAATAACATATAAACAGAAATGTAAATGAAACAAAAGTTAATCCGAGCCCACTGAATTCACAGTATTTTCTTAAGGAATTTAATCCCCTCCTAGTACCCAAGGTTATGGATTATTTCCTCCCAGGATAGAACGAATTACACACCGGTGTAGTGGTACTTCAAACCTGAGTGTTTCAGCGAACACAAAGTTCGGTAGCAAATCACACTTATTGTTGCTTTCTTTGAAGTTAAAAGTATGCAGAAGAAAGAAGGAGAACTCAGAAAATCGTATGAAAAATCTGAGAGAAAAGACTGATATTTATAGCCAATATTGGGCTGAAAACTAAAGAGGTGCAACTCTTCAGAATGGTTGTTTATGCAAAACGGCCATAGCATAAATGCCATAACATAAATGGTTATTTACTCAACTATAAACTGGGAATTGAAGAGGGTGGTTAATTTTCTGTAACAAAAACAGAAGAAAAATTGTTGGATTTAATATTAATATGTTGTTGTTAAAACGAATGTTTAATAACATTTCTGTTAATATTTTACTATTAACAAATCCAAATCAATCAATTAATCAAGACGAAGCCCAGCCGAGCGATGACGACGACGCGAGGCTTGCCTACTTCGCAACTCTTTAAGAGCTAGAAGAAAAGCAATTGCTTATATACCCATTAAAAAACTCTTCCTCTTCCAATATGGGACAATGTCCTTTGTCAAGGAGAGAACTCATATATTTTATTTTTTCCTCCATTTCTTATTCACCCTCTTTTAAGCCACATTAATGCTTCAAAAAAAAAAAGCCCAAACAGATTTGTCTAATGTACTCCCTATTAAAGACATTTTGCGAAAGAATGCACATCAAATGATTTAATTAAGGCTCTTTTAAGATTGTGACAATTTTAAACAACGAAACATGTTTCTTCATGTTATGATCTTCTCAACGTTTTCTCTTTCATATTTCCGTACTATATAATTTATTTGTTTGGAATAGTACAAATCGCTTACAAACAACCAGAAAAATTCTATTATCCCACTTTTAATATGAAATATTATATATTGTCTATTATAACAAATGCCAGTAAATGTACGACTTATTTTTACACAGACATCGAGTTCTCTCAAATTTTTGTAGTAAGAACAAAGAGACATGATTATGGTCAGTTCTCTAAACACAAGATTAAACATTTCTTACTATGAATATTATTAAAGGTACGTACTATATTTCTTGTTCTATGGTATAGAGTACATAATCTTTTGGACAGAATGAAGGTATCCTCCTACGAATTCCCTGTGCTTATATCTAAAGTACACTCTTTCCTTACTTAAATATCAATTTTTTTATGCTGCTCCCAAAAATAGATAGCCCATATTTTTGTATATTAATGTATAATATAATATACATATTATATACATATTTCTTTTCTTTTTTTAATGTTTGACTAGTATGTAATTATGTTTTAACGAGCGGCCTAATATGTGGCTTACTCAACATATAAATATGAAGTACCATTCACTTGGGCCATATTTAAAGAAGATCAACAAATGAAAACTTCCTCACGGAATTTATTGGCCCTTGCCTTTGTCTTGGCCCAATTTACAGATTATATTATTGGGCCAGATTATATATGTTGTTCTCCAAAATATTAACAGAAAATGACAGAAATAGGAACTTTAATTTTTGGCATTTGGGGCAACTAATTAATGACACATATTCAAGTTTTAACCAATTTTTACACATGAGGAAAAATTTGTTAAACTTGAAGTTTTGCCCATTAAACAGGTGATTTATCCCAAAGATCAAATGTTCATGACTAGCGCCTTTCAATATCATTTGTGAACTTAGCCCAAATTTGAATGGACAGAGAAAAGAATAAGAATAGATGAAGTGGCCATGTAAAAAAAAAGGAAAATTACCAGCTATGTCCATTTATAAGTAGCTCATTATAAAAATTGGCCAATAGATAAAATATTACTAATATTAGCCAAATTAGCCAATTAGTTATTTGTAGCAAAAAAATATCAAATTTTTGATTTGTTTTAAGTGAGTGTTATTAGAATAGATTGAGCACAACTTAAGGAGCTTGAATCTCAGTTTTGGGATGATTTGGTGAAGTTTTGAGGTGGTTTGAATTGAAAATTCGAAGTATAAACTGAACATGAAAAAAATGAACTGCGTATCATTTGTGTATCACATATGTATCATATTTGTATCAATTGTGTATCACATGTACATCCATGTATACCTGTGTGTGAGATACATGCGTGATACATGTTTGATCATGTGTCACAGAAAAACTTTCTTGAATTCGATTTAATTACGAATTTTGATACAAAACAGGTCCAAATCACCTCCAATCTTACTCAAATTTTGTATATTGACTTATCTACATATTTTTAATGAATTTCAACTATACCCATTGAAAAAGTTCCCTTCTTTAGATTTTTGGAATATTGTATATATTTTTTGTATTTCATCACCTTATTTGCTACATCATCCATGAAATTTCCTTTCCGTCTTGTATCTAGTGTTGCTAATCACGCTTAAAAATATGGAAGGTGATTTTTGCATGTGATTCTTTGAGAGAAAGAACCCTATTATTTGATTTTTTAATTTTTTTTTGGGCTAGTTTTAGTAAGTCTATAATTAATGGCTAGAGGTTAGTAAGTTGAAATGTATTTGGGACGTTTGTGTAAATTTCCCTAAAAAAAAATATAACAAAATATTTACAAAAATAAAGAGCAGTATTTATGCGAAAGATATATAGTATCATTTTGAGACATCATTGTACCACAGAATTGTCATTTCTATCGCACAAAAAACAACTACGATATCTATTGCACAACATATTGTCACGCCTCCTTTTCCGCAAAGGGGTGGGATAAGGAATTTTTTTTAATTTAAGTGATATATTTGAATTTGGAATTATTTTAATTAATTTAAGAATCGTCACTCGAAATTATTTATTTACGGTGTTTCGAGTCATCATTTATTTAGAATCTCAAATCAAGGAAAATTTTGATTCCGTAAAAGTCGGCGAAACCAGAAGACCGGATAAGGAATTCTGTTAGCCCGGGAGAAAGTGTTAGGCATTCCCGAATTCTGTGATTTCAGCACGGTCACTTAGCAATGCATACTTGGCTTAAATTATCTAATTACTCATTTTAGACCTATGTGCATATTACCTTTTACCACTTCTAATTACTCGATTATTCGTATTTAAGGAAATATCTTAAGACGAGTCACGCGTAAGTATACTCGTTTAGTTTGGTGTGTCAAGAATCATGTCAGGCGTGCTTAGTTTATTTAATAAAAGTTTGTTCAAAGTCGCGTGAACGCGTACCTTGAATTTATTTTAAAAAATCGGGATCACGCAATCATGATAGTAGTTTTAAAACGCGCCTAAGAGCATTTCTACGAGTGTTTGATTACGATGCTTTATTTACTAAAACGTTTGACCGCGGTCACGCGAAGGTGTACCTTGGTTTGTTTGGCATCACAACTATGTCACACGTGCGTGTACATAATTATAATAATTAGTTCGGTTATAAGTATCTAAAGTTATACTTATGTCTCTAAGCTAAATACCTTAGGTTGTGTAGTTAGGTGTGAAAGTCCTATATTTGAGGCATTTGTTCAATTTAGTTGGGCAACTTATGTTTTTGCTGTCAAATAGGCCCAGAATTAAGAGAGTTTGGACTTGATGAAAGGCTGAGTCCAAATAGGCTCTGGCCTAATACCGACATTAGCCATTATTTGGGCCGGCTAAACTGAATCTTAATTTAAAATGATTTGGGTGCCGAATAATAGCTGAGTCTAAACGAACTCTGGCCCAATACACATGTTATCAAGTATTCAATCAACTAATCCAATTTAATTCAGGAAGATTTGGGCTTGATCATGAGTCCAAATGACTCTGGCCCAATGCACATTTATGAACAACTAAGTGAAATTAATTAACGATAATTTGGGCCGGATAATGATAGAGTCCAAGTGACTCTGGCCTAAATGCATATTTTGTTAATAGCTGAATGGAATTAATCCAAAGATGATTTGGGCCTGGTGATAATGAGTCCAAATGACTCTGGCCCAATACATATTTGTTTGAACGAGTTTGGGACTAAAATTTAAAATAGCAATTATAAAATTTTATTTATATTTTATTTATCTTTTAAAATAGAAAGCTAAGGGGTTTTTGGGACGCAAGTAAAGTAAATAATAATCTGTTTTGATACGATAATTTTTTACTGATTTCCTAATTTTCTAAACATGTTGTTTTTATAACATACGAACGTATACATTTTATGAATATATGAAGCTTTAAACGGATTTTTGTAGTTTTCATAATATCTTAACATAAAAGCTAACATAACTTAAATTTCCTAAACAATATAAATAATTAACTCTACATGAATTTACACATAGCTCCCAACCGAACAATCTTAACCAACATGATTCATGCAATATTCAACAAAACACAGATTTTGATAACCAGCAACTCATAATCATGATACAGTAAAATTGAACTTTACATTGTTAAGAAAGTACCTTGATAGTAGCAAGCAAACAAACAGATAAAGAAAATAGGTCTATGAAACTTGAGTAAAACAGCAACAGGAAATCAAGCAGAGTACCCAAAAATCCCAAGTCCCAGCTTGATAAAAACAGTAGGAAAGTAATCTAATTTTTTTTTTGTTTCTGAAATATCAATACTAATTTTTCAGAAATTTTGAAAATTGAAAGGCAAAAAACTTGAAAGTAGTGTAGACTTGGTAATTTGAGGAAATTTCTGTGTTTGTGCATTCAAGTATGCGCGTATATGTGTATATATGTATATGCACATATATAGGTATGTCAGTGTCTGATGAAAAAAAGGTGAGTGTTTATAGAGTGAGGGAGTGAAAAGGGATAAGGATTAGGGTACCAAAAGGAATCTGCCAGCATCCCCAAAATCAGAAAAAATGCATCTTTTCCTAACAGAAACATGGACAACTATCCTATTTCTAGTATCTTCTTATATCAGAAAATGGATATTTGGGATCCTATCCCTATCCTTTCCTACTCAGCATTGGGACAGTTGTCTCTATTCTAGAAGTTTCTAACATTTTCTGAAAAAGTTTCAAACTAAAATTCCAAAATTGACCCTTAAGAGCCTTGGAATTGCCTCAGAACCAGACTGGTTCTGGGCCTGAGTCATGTGACTCTTGGCCTAAGGACCTTGGGCTCTTAAGCTATTAACAAAGCTATGGGCCTATCTATCAGACAAGCCCAATTTATGAGCCAGGTGGAACGGGCCACTTCAATGACGCCAAGTTCTTAAACTATTTAGACAAATTACCCAAACACTGATTTTACTTCTTCCTAACTAAGTATGTTTAATTAATTAATTTAAACAAAATATCAGACAATAAAAAAACAGTAACAACTAAAAATAAACGCAAAATATAACGATAAAACACGTAATAATAGAAAAATAAAGGAAAAACAGAAAAAATAACATAAAAGATACCTAAGAACAGTTTTGAAAAAAGAGAAATCTAGATGCCAAAAACCCTTATGCCAATACACCCATCTAGGATCTGAGATCCCTAATGGGAGATATTGGCAAGAGGATTATTACACGAACTAGGTGGAGTTTTTAAAACGAAAAAGGCAAATCTAGGGTTTTGAGACCCAGATCTAAGATCTAGGATTTTGGTAGGGGGATTTTTGGGATCTATGTGTAGAGTAGGGTTCTAGGGGTGTGGCAGTGGTCTGGTAGGAGTTTGGGTAGGTTTAGGGTTCTGCTGCTGCCATAGGCGATTTCCGGCGGCGGCTCTAGGGTTTCTAGGTTTTCAAATCTAAGATGGGGATGTTGGGGATTTGATGGGTAGGGTGAGATTCAGGAGGGTGAGGGGAGTATATGGGGTGAGTTTGAGCGGCTTTGGAGTTCTACCGCCACCGTAGGCGATTTCCAGCGACGGGGTTAAGGCGGAGCTAGGGTTTCAGGTTCCTTTCAGGTTCCAGATCTACTATTTTCATGGGATTTTTGGGGTTTTGATTAGTGGGAGGAAGTTTTAGGAAGAGTGTGGGAGAGAAAAGAGTGAATTTAGGTGGTGTTAGGTTTTGTCGCCGCCGTAGGCGATTTCCAATAGCGGCTTTAGGTGGAGGGTGGTAGGGCGGCTAGGGTTTAGGGACGGATGAGAGAGAGATGTGAGGGGGGGTTGAAATGAGGGGGGTAGGAAGGGGTTATGACATATATATGTCAAATGCCAAGTTAGTTCCAGACCGTTGGATCTATTGAAGATCAATGGCCAGGATTGCATGACACTTAAACGACGCCGTTTAATTTAATGAAGGGCTGAACTGGTTTGGGGGGATTGGGCTTGGGTGTTTTGTTTGAATTTTGGGATTGGGCTGGTTTAAACACTGGCCCAGTCCGACCAAGTCTAATTAAACCCCTATTTTAATTAATTAACTACTAAAAATCTACTTAATTTAACTAATACCTAATTAAGTACTGGGCTCACTTAATTTGTAAAGTTAATTAGCTATTTACCTGTATTATTTAAGTAATTAGTAAATCTTAAGTTATAAAAAGTCAAAATTACTAATTTTAACATTAAAACTAACAATGTTAAAAATAAACAATTTTTGTGATTTTCTTAATAATAATATGATTAAATCATGCAATTAAGTGCTAGATTTAATTAAAAACCTAACAATGCTATATGATAAGAATTTAAATAAATTTTTTTCGTTATTTTTCATGACTTCAAAAAATGAAAAATGCAACTAAATGCAAATAATTTCAAATAATTACCAAAAATCCTAAAACAAATATAAAAATAAATAGGAATAATCTATTTATTAATTTTGTAGGAATATTTTTGGTAAGGTAAAAATTACGTGCTCATAGTTGCCCCTCTTTGCTCGGAAACACGAAGAGTTTTCGGACAAAGACAAAGTGAGCGGTCATGAACAAATTTCTACCCGTTTTGATACTCTATGGGAAGCATTTTGAAAAAAGTTTGACCGAACCGTGCTTCAAAGGTTGCCTACATGTCCTTGGCTATAAAGGAATCAGGTCAGTGTAGTTTTGAAAGTTTTGGTAGCTGGGACTAACCGGGAAGCTGTGATTTCACTGATGTTACTACTGTTATTGCTGGTGAGCTCCTTATTACACCAAAGTCAAAGTGAAGAAAACTAACTACGCCTATCCACTACGAGTTACAAGATCCTATCTATAAATCTTCTGAATCTTGATCTTGAGTCTTGGCTGGTTCTTTATGCAGACTCTAATCTGGATCTTGATGCTTGTTAGCCGCAGGTGATGGTTCAATCTCCTTCAGCTTTTTCAGATCAAGATGGGACATGCAAAGCTTGTGACTTCAATTTTGTCTTGAGCAGTCCACATCTTTTCCGCTTCTGTACTTTGGGTTCAACTCTTTTCTTTTTCTTCTTCTTTTCTTTCATGCTGAATTGAAACTTCTTCTTTAGGTCGTCTCGAACCTTGTGCCTCAAGGTATAACCTTCTCAGGCACCAAACGATCGAAATTTCTGCCCCAGTTTTCACTAGGAAAATTTCGTGAGTTATTGTAACAAAATTCTATACTACTTCTTTATTGAAAGCGATGAAAAGGGCGGTAGTGGTTTACCCAGAGTAAACGTGGACTAGGGAGTGGAGATCCTATGTCCAAAAGTAAAATCAACTAGGGATTGGAAACCCTATGTTGAAAAAATCACCAGGTTATGCTGGTATCAACCAGGGAGTGGAGAACCTGTGTTGGAAAGTCATCGGGTTATGTTGGCATCAACTAGGGAGTGGGAACCTATGTTGGAAAGTCATCAGGTTATGCTGGCATCAACTAGGGGGTGGGACCCTATGTTGGAAAGTCATCAGGTTATGCTGGCATCAACTAGGGAATGGGGACTCTCTATTGGCATCAACTAGCGAGTGGAGACGTTATGTTGGTATCGAGTTATGTCGGCAGCAACTAGGGAGTGGGGACCATATGTTGGCATCAACTAGGCAGTGGTGACCCTATGTTGTAAGAGATGTAGCTAGGGATTAGAGACCCTATACTATCGTAGTTTTGAATCATTTTTAACATTATTTCTTATTTCTTCTTTTATTTTCAGAGAATAAGTGAATGCGAGAAAGAATTTGGAGGAGACTTCCCTTTTGAAGTTGTTTTTGCAAAGTAGTTTCTAGCCCTTGCGCAATTTCTTTTTGGTTGCCCCTGCTTCTTGCAAGGTTACTTTCGGGTTGCACCTGTTTCCTGTTTTCTTCAATCAAAGAACAATTTGTCAGTTTGAAACGGTGAGTGGTTTTGTGGCCTTGATCATCTTGGTCACTTGATATTTGCTCGTCCTTTTGACGAAAATCTCAACTGCTTGCTGGCTCGCTGGGGATTGGTTTCATTTCTAACCCTGGAGATCCTGACTTTTCCAAGACTTTATCGGGACGGTTAATCACGTGGGACTTAAACTTCTTTAACTTTATTTTGCCTTTGTGGCATTTTGACTTTGATTCCTTTCCTTTCAGGAATTCTTGATTCCAAAGCATCAGCCATCATGGCTAGTCGAGGTCGGCTCGATGCACCTGCTGAAGTTGGGCGCTTTTTGCATACTAGCTTGTATCAAATGAGAATATTGTAAATCAGCCTTGCCATCCTTTCTTTGTCTTAATTTAGAATAGAATTAGACCGAAAGGGATTGAAAGAAAAACAAACAATCGAATGGACAAATGAATTTAAACAAAAGGTATCCCTCTCGGGGGAAGGAAAGAAGGACTTATTTGGAGTACATGCGGACTTCAATGAACATGACATGCTTCTTGAACTAGATGCCTGATTCATGTAAACCGTCCAACTCTAAGAAATTCATCACAACGTATGCATCAAAACCGAGAAACCTTGCCTTGGATTGTGTCAATGTCAGTCACTGATGATCTTCTTTTCGATCAGTGGTGCACTTTGCGGGTTTTCACCAGCTAACCTCTCTGATTTCTTTTCTCAAAATCGCCTCATAGTGCTCTTTGCAAGTTTTCACTAACGAGTCTCTCATATTCAATTTATCTGCTTATCATCGCCTTACGATACCCATGTGGATTTTCACCGAGAAGACTCTCTCATTTTAATTCCCTTATTGGGTTGTATCAGATCCAGGTAAATCTGTCCTCCAGTTTCGTACACCTTTACCAATTGATCGGGAGGACTTGAACAGGATTTGGGTAAAATAATTTGGATTGAATTACAACTTTTGGAACCTTTCGGGCGAAACTATCGCCGAACCATTGTATATTCTGCCCCAGTTTCAACTTTTGGGGAAATGTGGATTTTTATTTCGGTGTGACTGAAACCCAGAGTGAGTCTGCCTACGTATCCTTTCGGAATCAAGTCGAACGTAGTTAAAGGAAATATTTTGTTTTTGTTTTGATTGATTTGATTTTTTTTACATATGAACTTTCGGGTTCCAAAGAGGGTGATCAAATAAGAGTAACCGACTCAAAGGGTTTTCAAAAGGTTGATAGTGTTTGGGTAGTGAGAATGAAAGCCTCTGTTATCCCAATCGGAGTGTTTCAAGACCGCGAAAGTGGTTAAACATAATACATTTTGACCGCATCTGCATTGATAACTGTTTCGGGGTCATTTCCTTCAATATCTCCTAAGTACAACGCCCCTTTTGCCAGCAATTTTCTTATAATGTATGGAATTTTTCAATTTGGAGCGGACTTTCCCTTTGCTTCCTCATGATGCGGGAGAATACTCCTTAGAACAAGTTTCCCCACTTCGAAGTTTCTATGCCGCACTTTCTTGTTTTAAGAGCAGGCCATTCTTTGTTGGTACAACTGCCCGTGACAAACCGCGACCATCAGTTTTTCATCAATCACAATTAATTGTTCCAGCCGGGTTTTGACCCATTCATCATCCTCGATCTCAGCTTCAACAATGATTTGAAGAGAAGGAATTTCGACTTCTGCAGGTATTATGGCTTCAGTGCCATAGACCAATAAGTAAGGCTTAGCCCCAACTGATGTACGCACGGTTGTGCGATATCCCATTAATGAAAAAGGTAACTTATCATGCCACTGTCTAGAACTTTGAATCATTTTCCTGAGGATCTTCTTGATATTTTTATTTGCCGCTTCAACGACGCCATTGGCTTGGGTCGGTAAGGAGTAGAATTGCGATGTGTAATTTTAAACTGTTCGTAGACCTCCTTCATCAAGTGACTGTTTAGATTTGCAGCGTTGTCGCGAATGATAGTTTTTGGAATACCAAAATAGCAGATAATGTTGGAATGTACAAAGTCCACCACTGCTTTCTTGGTGACCGCTTTGAAAATGACTGCTTCGACCCACTTTGTGAAATAATCAATGGCAACGAGGACGAATTTGTGCCCAATTTGAGGCTTTTGGCTCCATCGGCCCAATGACATCCATACCCCAAGCAACAAACGGCCAAGATGCTGACATATGATGCAATTCTGAAGGCGGTGCATGAATAAGATCACTGTGTATCTGACACTGATGACACTTCCGGGCAAAACTGAAACAATCCTTATCCATGGTCATCGAGTAATAACCTGCCCGCGGGATTTTCTTTACAAGGACATACCCATTCATGTGGGGCCCACATACTCCCTAATACACTTCGTTCATGATCTTTTCAGCTTCTTTGGCATCTATACATATTAAAAGATTCAGATCCGGATTTCTCTTATACAACACTTCTTCGTTTAAGAAGAAACTACTTGCAAGCCTTATAATGGTTCTCTTTTGGTCTCTATTGGCCTGCTCAGGGTATTCCTTTGTTTTGAAGAACCTTTTAATATCATGATACCATGATTGGACATCTGGTTCTACTTCAACCGTGTTGCAATAACCATGTCTTTCTCGGATTTGAATTTCCAACGGGTCAATATGGACGTTGCCCGGATATGGCAGCATTGCAGCTATGGTAGCTAATGTGTCGGCTAACTCATTGTGAAATTGAGGAATATACCTGAATTAAACGGATTTTAACCGTTTGATGAGATCTTCCACATATTGTCTATATGGGATAAGCTTGATATCACGAGTTTCCCATTCGTCTTGGGCTTGCCGAATGATCAAATCAGAATCTCCTATGATTAATAACTCCTCCACATCCAGATCAATTGCCATATTCATGCCCATGATGCAAGCTTCATATTCAACAGTGTTATTCATACAGAAGAATCGAAGTCGGGTCGTAGCCGGATAGTGCTGACCAGTGGGAAATTAAAATTGCCCCAATCCCAACACCCTTTGCATTTACAGCTCCATTAAAGAACATTTTCCAAGTCTTAGTGTCTTCTGGAATTACTTCAACTGAATTTACTTCCTCGTCTTGGAAATAAGTGCTTAGGGGTTGGTATTCGTCATCAACTGAGTTTTCAGCTAGATGATCGGCTAAGGATTGAGCTTTCATTGCAGTGCGGGTGACATAGACAATGTCAAATTCAATAAGCAGGATTTGCCATTTTGCTAACCTTCCCGTGGGCATTGGCTTTTGGAATATTTATTTTAGAGCGTCTAATCTGGCTATGAGATAAGTGGTATAGGCCAACAAATAATGCCTAATCTTTTGAGCGACCCAAGTTAAAGCACAACACGTTCTTTCCAGCAAAGTGTACTTGGCTTCATAACCAGTAAATTTCTTACTTAAATAGTGTACAACTTGCTCTTTCTTCCTAGTCGCATCATGTTGCCCGAGAACACAACCAAGATAATTTTCCAAAATCGTCAAGTACAAGAACAAAGGTCTTCCAGGCTCAGGCGAACCAACACCGGCGGATTTGACAAATATTCATTAATTTTGTCAAAAGCTTCTTGACACTCATCCATCCATTTAATCGTCGTGTCTTTCTTTACAAGCTTAAATATGGGCTCATATGTGGTAGTAAGCTGAGAAATGAACCTACTGATGTAATTAAACCTTCCCAGCAAACTCATGACCTCTTTCTTGGTTTTTGAAGGTGGTAGATCTCGGGTGGATTTTATCTTTGTTGGGTCTAAATCAATGCCCCTCTGACTGACTATAAACCCCAAGAGTTCCCCATATGGAACTCCGAAAGCACCTTTAGGTGGGTTCAATTACAAGTCATACTCTTGTACATGGACTTCTTGTGTTCTGGATTTAATGATCACGACATCTACGTACACCTCGATTTCTTGGTGCATCATGTCATGGAAGATGGCGGTCATAGCTCTCATGTAAGTTGCACCGACGTTTTTTAGACCGAATGGCATGACCCTATGCCCCACGGTGTGGTGAAAGCTGTCTTTTCTGCATCTTCTTCATCCATCAGGACTTGATGATACCCAACATAACAATCTACAAAAGACTTTAACTCATGTTTGCAATTGTCGACAAGGATATGGATGTTTGGTAATGGAAGTTATCCTTGGGGCTTGCTTTTTTCAAATCCCTATAGTCGACACATACATGGATCTTCCCGTCTTTCTTCGGTACTAGGACTACATTGGCCAACCATGCGGTGTATCTGACTACCCGGATTACACCAGCTTTTAATTGTTTGGCAACCTCTTCTTTGATCTTATGGTTGATGTATGTTTTGAATTTTCTTTGCTTTTGTTGGACAGGTGGGCAACCGGAATAAGTTGGAAACTTATTTACCACTAAATCGACAGTTAGTCCTGGCAAATCATCATAAGACCATGCAAACACATATTTAAATTAAAATAAGAGTTGGATCAATCCATCTCTAGTTTTTTCCTCGGCGTGAATGCTTATCATGGTCTCTCTGATCTCTTCGGAGCTTCCCAAATTAACTGGCTTGGTTTCATTTAGGTTTGGCTTAGGCTTATTCTCAAATTGTTCCAATTCTCGATTTATTTTCCTAAAAGCCTCATCTTCGTCATATTCTGGTTTTTGATTCATTATTTCACAATTAAACAACGTTTTAGGATCTGGGAATGAACTCCCCCAGCATGTCATGTTATTTAAATCTGCATTATTAGAACTGAAAGAGAAAGACAAGAAAAATAGAAAAATCAGAAAGAAAAATAGAAAAAGATTCATAGACGATGAAATATTGATTTCATTTCATTGAATTTGAAGATAGGAGGGTTACATCGAATTTAAAAGACAACAAACTAAAAACATTCGAGTTACACCCTGAAATAACTCGAAATGCAGAAAAGATGGCAAGACTGAACTACCGGGATTCCCGCCTGACTGGGAATGGAGTAGCCTTCCAGTTTTGCATTTTAGCATTGGGCCCCATGTATTGCACCTCAGCAGTGCTTGAGCCTTCTCCCGGTTGGACCATGTGGACTTCGCAGAGCATTTTCCTCATTGCCTCACAAATGTTCTCAATTTCGCCGGCCGTAAAGTCCTCTTCCTCTTCTTCTATATACCTTGGCTTAACAAATGATCTGGCGAGGTGCGGGATTGGTTGAGGTAGGACCTACCCATTTTTCTTACGTTTATCGGCCCATTTTTCATCGGCATCAGTAGCTTCATGGCGTTTGACAAACAAGGGTTAAGGACATGGGGTTCCTTCATCGCACTGGTTGGCGACCACAATTTCAAATGCTTGGTGGACGATGTTTTCAATTCCTTCTTTATCCTCCAGACATGGGACTAACGGGTCTCTGTAAATTGACTGTTCATCTTCTCCGTAGACAACTATTTCTTGGTTTTCATATTCGAACATGACCATTTGATGGAGAGTAGAGGGCATGGCTCCCGCGACATGGACCTATGGTCTTCTAAGGAGAAAGTTATAGGAGGTGCCCATGTTCAGAACTTGGAATGTTACTTCAAAATCTACGGGGCCAATGGTTATGATCAAGTCAATTTCCCGTATCGTGTCCCATTTGACACCGTCGAAAGCACGCATACAAACATTGTTTGGTCTGATCCTTTCTGTCCCAATTTTCATCCTCTGTAATGTTGATAGAGGGAAAATATCAACTCCAACATGACCATTTTCACATAATATCCTTCACACTTGACAGTCAAGTGAAGGGCCTTGTTGTGGGCAGCTCCTTCTGGAGGCAAGTCATTTCCGCTGAAGGAGATTGGTTGACCTCAAAAAATCGCTTTGCCATTCTTTCCAATTGTTCAATCGTGGTCTCAATTGGAACATACGCCTCATTCAGCGTCTTTGGAAGCACCTTCTAGTGTTCGTTTGAGCTCATCAGTAGAGACAAAAGTGAAACCTGGGAGGTATCCTTTCTAAGCTGACCAATTACAGCATACTCCAAGGTTTTCATCTTTCAGAAAAATTCCTCCGCTTCTTTAGCAGTAACCAGCTTTTTGAGGGGGAACCGCTTCTGCTTGGTTTTGTTCAATTCTTCTAGGTTGTGATATTTCCCATATTGGTTTGTTTCATTTACTTCCCCCCTAACCTCCTTCCCTTTATATGTGACCACTGTCTGGTTGTAGTTCCAAGGGACGACAGTAGGATCTTTCATGGGATTTTGTGGCACGCGGCTAATGATCAAAGGCCTATCCAGCCTAGGTGGAATGACTGGCCTCCGTGCCACGTAAGTCTCTTTTGGTACATACATTTTTGGCATATTTGGTGTGGTTTTTCTCTGTTCAAATCTCTTGGGAGGGCCTAACATGAGCTGTCTCTTCCTGGGGACTCTTGGGACGTAGAGAATGGCCTCTTTGGCAAGTGTTTCCCTCGTCTTTGCTTCCCTGGCCTTTTCTACATTTTGGAGAGTGGGATCTATCTTCTTCTCATCTCTGACTTGTTTTTCCACCGCTTTAGGTTTCTTCTCTCAATCAGCGATGGCAATAATAACTTTTAATGCGGGGTCGAATTCTTTGACTTCACAGATCATCACGATGACCGGCCCGTTGTTGTGGGCCGATAACGAGTTGTTGGTTACATTAGGGACTTCCTCGTCCCTTAACACTACCCGTTTCTACTCTATTAGATTCTCGACTGCTCTTTTAAGGGTCAAGCAATCTTCAGTGTCATGCCCTTCCACCCCTGAGTGATAAGTGCACCTGGTACCTGGCCTGTAAGATGGATATTCCGGGTTCTGTCTGTTCGGAGGTACAAGCTGCAACAGGCCCATTTGGACTAATTTTGGGAAGAGGCTGGAGTAAGATTCACCAATAAGGGTGAAATCAGTTTTCCTGGGTGGTTCACGGGGACGGGTGTTATATTAGTAATTGTTCTGCGGTGGACGGGGATTACACGGAGCTTGGTGAGGAGGGTTGTTTCTTGGAGGTGGAGCTCTATTTTGATTGTAACGCTGTTGTTTCCGGGTGTATGATTGGGCATTCATTACTGCGTAAGGATGAGGGGTCATAGCATAGGTTGCATCCTCGTGGGGGTAATAATGTTGCGGGGTCCTGCAAGGTGGACATGAATAATCCCGGGGTCGTCGAGAATTTCTCAAGCTTGAAGCCATCATGGCTCCTTCTTCTTTTTTCTTCCGACTTGCTAAACCTCCTGAGCCTCTTTGAATGGCTTGGGTAATGGCTCTTAAATCTGATTGACTTAAGATGTGGCCTGTTTTCAAGCCGTTTTCTACCATTTCTCCAATTTTGATGGCTTCTGCGAACGGTTTGCCCATG
The DNA here is from genome assembly GCA_005239495.1 of Nicotiana undulata. Classification (NCBI taxonomy): domain Eukaryota; kingdom Viridiplantae; phylum Streptophyta; class Magnoliopsida; order Solanales; family Solanaceae; genus Nicotiana; species Nicotiana undulata. Next base: position 57,901 of record ML279989.1, on the reverse strand, counting down.
GAAGACATCATGTTTTGGAAATAATCGGCCTCTTGGTCCTATAAGAAGACACTGACCATCTCGGCCTCATCCATCGGGGGTTTTACCCTGGCCGCTTGTTCACGCCATTTGATAGTGTATTCTCGGAAGCTTTCTGAGGCTTTCTTTCTTAGGTTGGCCAAAGAATTCCTGTCTGGGGCTATGCCAATATTATATTGGAGTTGTCTTACAAAATCCCGAGACAGGTCGTCCCATGTATGCCAGTGGGAGATATCTTGGTCCATATACCATTCAGAATCAATTTCGGCAAGACTCTCTCCAAAATAGGCCATTAATAGCTCCTCTTTTCCAACAGCACCCCTCAATTGGTTACAATACCACTTAAAGTAAGAAATCGGGTCTCCATGCCCGTCATATTTCTCGAACTTTGGCTTTTAAAACCAATGGGTAGATGCACATGAGGGAACATGCATAAATTAGCATAGGAAACGCTCTTTTGGCCACTCAAGACCTGCATATTCTTGAGGCTTTGCTCAATCCTTTTCATTTTTTGTGCTATCTCCACTTGTTCAGGATTCCTCACGGACCTCTCATGTTCCATGGGAGACTCAAATCGTTGGTGCTGAGGATAGGAATTTGGGGTGACCCGAGCGGTAACTAATTGGAATTGGGGAGCTTGGAAAGTGAAAGTTGATGGTTCGAAGCTTTGTCGAGGCAGTGTTGGTTGTGCCATACTAGAGGCTAGTGGTGCTCTGAACATGGTAGATGGTATTCCTGAAGATGGTGCCTGGGGGCGAACCTCAGAAGGCATACCAGTGAAGTTGGTTGACATAGTGGGGAACCCAAATATCATGAATGGGTTGGTTAATGAGATATGGACATTGGTAGTTCCTCCCGTCCTAGGGATCAACTCGGGAAAATCAGGGATTGTACTGGGTGGCTCCCTGCCATTGGACCATGCGTCCCATATTTCTAGCATCCGGCATCGATGTCAGGCTATCTTCGGGTTCAAAAATAGGTAGATGACTCTCTGAGGCCATGGCGATACTTCCTTTAAATCTTGTGAAATAAAGGTGTGAAGCCAGATTACCACCACAAAACCAACCACCTTAGAATAGAACCTGTTATTTTAAAGCACACACAACAAACCGGTTAGTTCGAGACATTTAACACATAGGGAATCACATATTGGGGGGATGCAACACACCTAAACAGTTAAACGTTTTTCTAAGATGTTTTGCGACGGTTGTGTGTTTCATCCCAACTTCATTGTCTCCCTCTTTTGCTTTATTAATTACTTTCTTTAGGGTTATGATCGAATCCTACGTGGATTACCTACGTATCATGACGCCACATGAATCAGATCATTACGTTGTTCAGGGGACAAGAATGAAGTAACAAAGCACATTTTTCATTTCATTAATAAAGATATCTTCTTCTTTATTTGGCTTTTCATTACAGGGAATTGAAGTACTGACGATTATAGAGGAAACAATACAGACTCAAAATAAACGATAGAACAATTTTGAACAAAACTCTAGAAAGCAGTAAAGTACAGTTTCGAAAACAGGAAAGTCAAAAGTACATGAGAGCTTCTGCTGGTCTTCTTGAAGCCTGTGGGTCATTAGCTTGTCTTTGTGCAGGCCTTCACGCAATGTTTTCTTGAAGACGAACTAAATTATCCATTATTTGGTGGACGAAGGTCATCATAGAAGGACCTAGTCATGTCTTCAAACTCGTGACATTTCATCACGACATAGTCCTGGTTTTGATGACTTCCTTTCTCTTGAAGCAGACGCCCAATTTGCTGTGTCCGGGCTTCCAACACTTGAGCGCTTGTATTGTTTTGGTCCTGTAGTTGTTGCACGCTCTCTTCTAGTTGGCAAATTAGTGCGTAGCGGTGCTCTTTTTCTATCTTAAAATCTTTGGTTTGCTGGACAATTTCATTCCCAAGGGCAAACAACTTTTCCTTTAGAATGGCTATTTCTTTGCCATATTTCTGTCTCAAATGGTGGGCATGTTCTTCTACTCCCATAGCTAGTTTTGTTTGAGCATCTGACAAAAATAACTAATTAGTCAATCTTAAGTTATAAAAAGTAAAATTACTAATTTTAACAATAAAACTAACAATGTCAAAAATAAATAATTTTTGTGATTTCTTAATAATAATATGATTAAATCATGAAACTAGGTGCTAGATTTAATTAAAACCCTAACAATGCTATATGATGAGGATTTAATTTTTTTTTTATTTCGTTATTTTTCATGACTTCAAAAAATAAAAAATGCAACTAAATGCAAATAATTTCAATAATTACCAAAATTCCTAAAAAAAATCTAAAAATAAATAGGAATAATTTATTTATTAATTTTGTAGGAATATTTTTGATAGGGTAAAAATTACGTGCTCACACATATGACCATATCAAATGGAGTAGATATTATTAAAAACATATAACAAGACGGATGGACTTTACTTTCCTATACTAGTAGCATAAATAATTTTTACATTATCTATAATTTTATCGGTCGTATCAAATTATTTGTTTTATTTTATAAGTAGCTAATTTTATATATAACAAGCAGTTACTTTTAATTATTTTTAGCTAGATAACTAGATAATCTAATAGCACAAACAATTTCCAACTGTATATTGTCCCTACTTTAGTCGTTTGACAAATTCGATCAACACTTCAACACCATGAGAAGGACAACGATGTTATATTTATGCCCAAGTTTATTATCAAAGAGAAGTATGAATTACTTTGTGAGAAAACAAAAATAACCACACAAAAAAAAAAAAAAAAAAAAAAAAAAAAAAAAAAAAAAAAAAAAAAAAAAAAAAAAAAAAAAAAAAAAAGAGGGGAGATATTATTTATTTTTTAAAAAAAAAACTCGAAAAAAAATAGTATTGTCTTTTTCTTTTTTGTTCAATTTCCAACTTCTTCCTTTTTTTTCTTTATTGTGAGCACCATGTGCTGCTACATAGTAGCTACAGTGTGTTCATCATTGCATCCAGAAGGCTATTTGTAAAAAGAACCAAGAAAATAATTATAAGGAAAAACTAATTAATTACAAGTAAGTCCAAGAGGAAAGAATTAAATAAAATGAAAATTGTTTATAAAGTTCACAAACTTTTATGTTTTTGGACGTATGTTGCAAATGTCAAACCTTATTATAACCAACGGTAATCATTCCCTTTGGAAAAATATATATTACTGTTTAGTGCTAAACTCCGTAATGGCAAACATAGAAAATAGATAGCATGTGACTTTTTTACAAGAATATGGTTACTTTTCTTATAATAGATTTCACATTTGTGATCCTAAGATGTTCTGTTGTTTGATAAAAAGTTAGTTGTATAAGAAGTGTTTGCGCCAAATTATACTAATTTATTAAATGTTGTGTAATTTAAGAAAGTAAAAATATAAATATATTAATTAATTAAACAAATAAAATATATTTATTGATTTGACATAAATAATTTGTACCTACTTCTTTAAAAATAAAATTTGGTTTCGTAGGTGTTCCCAATCATGTACATTAGATTCGATTTAGCAAGGGAGAGGTCTTTTTAAATCCAGTTGATAATCAATTCATGGGTACTATTATTGAGAACGTTTGAAATTAGTTCATACAAACACAGACCAAATGACCAAAAAGAGTGTTTGTAACTTTAGTCAAACAACTCGTAAGGGTGGTCGAGTTGATTGAGCAGGAGATCCCCAAATGTGTTACGAGCAAAAATTATTAGTCGTGATGATACTTAACTCGATCCGCTAGGTAAGCCAACTAACAGTCAATACAATCCAACTGAAATTTATAGGAAACTGTGAAGAATTATCTGAACATGTACATATTAATTCAAGGACTGGTAGTACGAGTCATGAGCTTCTAAGAATTTAAAATTTACAAAGCTGGTACAAATAAATACACGATATGTTTGAAAGTTACATAAACAGATCAGCAAAATCTAAAACTACCAAGGACAAGTAGTAGCTATATTCCGGAATGCACGAACATCTTCAGAGTCTGCTCCCGACACCACCAACAGTTCCACTCCAAAATCTGTACGCAAGGTGTAGAAGTGTAGTATGAGTACAACCGACCCCATGTACCCAACAAGTATCTTGTCTAACCTCGTCGAAGTAGTGACGAGGCCTTTTAGTTAAAAGCTACTTACTGATAAGACCTGCACTGTAAACTAGCAATAGAACTATATTACGATATAACAGAAAAGAGTACACGAAACAAATATGCAAGCAATAACTGAGTACTAGAAGAGATCCCAATTTAACCTTTTCCAATATCTCGACCAGTCTTTTTCTTAGAACGAAAACCAATAACCATGATAGTCACTCATAGCGTGAGGAATGTACTCAGATGTCAAATCAATGGCACGGCAACACCCTTCGTGCATTTATCTCACCCTCACCAAATATGCGTATAACAGTACCAACCGGATGGCAGAAATGCCGATAACAGAAATGACAAAGTAGGAAATACGCAAGCAGCAATAATGAATGAGGATATACACATGAGCTACTATAATAGTACTAGGCGGAAAGCATATGAGTAATGGCAGTAATTAGGAAGGAAGAGTATAAACATCAACTAACTAGCATGGTGGAGGCCTAGATATAGATATAACATATAAGAAAGGGGACACATGATCTTTATAAGTTAACAAGTAGAGACATGAATGACTAACTTGGTAGAAGACCTATACTTAAGTGCAACAAAACATATATGACATGGATGTAATTATAACATCAGAAAGTAGGTATGATATTTGCAAGTTAAACAAGTAGAAGGCATGGGCAACAAGAACAAAGACGGAACAATAATGACAAGTCACAGAAGAACCATAAGTACGACAATAACAGCTCAAGATAAAGACATGAAGATATCTACAAGAAAAGGATATCATGACATAATGCATGTCCCTCGTCCTCACTTGCACGGAAACACCCTTCATGCCATGAACTCGTAATAACATAAAATCATGATAATATAAATGCAATGGCACGACATCATCCTTCGTGCTTTTACTCTCAAATGAAATGAAACGGCATCACTCTTCGTGCTTTTACTCTCAAATGAAATGGAACGGCATCACCCTTCGTTCTTTACACTCGCATAACATGACACGACATCACCCTTCGTGCTTTTACTCTCAAATGAAATGACACGACATAACCCTTCGTTCTTTACACTCACATAACATGGCACGACATCACCCTTCGTTCTTTACACTCACATAACATGGCACGACATCACCCTTCGTGCTATTACTCTCAAATGATATGGCAAGGTATCACCGTTCATGCTTTACACTCTCCCTCAAAATAATATATATATATATATATAATGGTACGGCATCACCCTTCGTGCTTTACATTCTTCTTTACCAAGCATATGTATATCAATGTCAAACAAGTTAGGAAGCATAAATAACATCAAGGAGAGTATTTAAACGAATATTCCAAACGAACCCCATTCACAACTTTCAAGCCAATAATAGTTCAATAAACTCTCAAGAACCTTATTATTTAAGTATTTCAACAAAGCTCAAGAATAATCTACAACACGAGTATAGAATCTAATATCTCAAGAATATCGGTCATAGCAATGTATTAATGATTATGCATAATGATGATCGAATTGGACACAACAATGTTTTCTCAGAATTTTCACCAAATTTTGATCAGCTTATAATAAACTAAATCTTGGTTTATAACATTTAAATCTATATTCTTAGTATTTATGAGTCATGTAAGACATGAAGCAAGAAGGTCACGTAATTCTACAAGGCACAATTCAAAGCATAATCTACCTCCAAGCATGATTAACCCTGACACATGCATATATGCTCGTCACCTCATATATGTATCATCCCCGCACGTAGCAAATAATATCAAATAGTAGGAAAAATTTCCTCAACAAAGTTAGGAAAGACATATACCTTCAATAAGCCAAATCGATACACTAGAAGTGCCATCCCACTCAAATCATCCTCCAAACGGCTCGAAACTAGCCATAAGCAACTCAAATATATCAAATAATACTAATGGAAACAAACTCAATTGATAAAGGTCGAATTTTTAACCAAAACCTAAAACGACAAGAAGTCACACCCGGGCAAGTGCGCGGAACCCGACAAAGCTCACAAAATTCGACAATTCATTCAATTACGAGTCCCACCATAATAGTTTCACACAAATCCGACTCCAAATCGATGCTCAAAACTCTAAAATTGACATTTTGAAACTTTAGGCCAAAACCCCCAATTTCCTCTTTAAAATTCATCAACCAAAACCTAAAACCGAAGATAGATTCACAAAATATAACCAAAACCGAGTAGAGAACACTTACCCCAATTCATATGGTGAAAATCGCCTCCAAACGTTTCTCAAATCCGAGTTCCCCTACTCAAAATATGACCAAATGAACAACCCTCGATATTAAGTATTCTTGCCCAGCTGTTCTGCCTCGTTTCGTGTGCCAAACAATCCCGAAACTCGCTTTTAATGCCTCCAATAGATTTCTTGTGAAATTTCAGTCAAGTTAGGCTTTTGAATCACTCCATTTGACCTTATAATGAAGGAGATATATTGGTTTCAATATTTGAAAATAGTGCAGATTTTTAAATACGAAGTCAATGGTAATTTCGTAATTAATTTAAAAAAAATGTTGGCACCCCATTTCTTAGTAAAATGACCATAAACTCCTCATACGATGCCCAAATTCGACGATTCTTTTTGCTATGGCCCCGTAATTACGATACGGATCTAGTGCTTCAATCAAAATAGAAATTGGAACTCATTTGCTTAATGTGGTACCATTTATCCTTGATAAACAACGTCAAAACATAAGAAAAACGAGCGCAACACAACCCAAACCTATCTGAAACTCATCCGAGCCCCTCGAGACCCCGTACAAACATACCAACAAGTCTCATAACATAACACGTACCTAAGCGAAGCCTCAACTCACGCATAACAACATCGAAACGACGAATCACACCTCAAATCAAACTTAATGAATCTTCGAACATTCAATAACTCGCGCCTAAATATATCAAATCAACTCAGAATGAAATCAAATTTTGCACACAAGTCCGAAATGACATAGCGAAGCTATTTCAATCCCCCAGAACCATAATTTGAACCCGATATCATCAAAGTCATATCTCACTCAAACTTGTGAACTTTCCAAACTTTCAAATTTCCAATTTTCGTCAATTAGTGCCGAATCCTTATAGAAATATTCAAATGCAAATTCAGGCATACGCCTAGTCCAAAATCACCATCCGGACCCAACGGAACCATCAAAGCTCCACTCCGAGGTCAAATGCTAAAAAGTCAAACTTGGTCAACTCTTCCAACTTAAAGCTTCAGTTCATGAAATTCATTATTCCAAATCGATTTCGAATAACCTGATAACCAAAATTGACGATTCACACAAGTCATATTACATCATGCGGAGATACTCGTTCCCTCAAATTACCGAGCGAAGTACAAATTCTCAAAACGACAAATCAGGTAGTTACAAAACGGGAGGTCGTAGGTCAAAACCTCCTGTACACTTTCTTGCTCGAGCTCGTCGCACTAGGTTTGTCTAGTATGATTTACCTCATGTAGTTTGCGAGATATTACATTAGAGCAAGTTTACCCAAAGCGCACTCGAAGAATAGCGACGATGGGTTCCCAAGTTAAACTAAAGAGAATTTGTTATTACAAAATTCTAAGACAAATAGATTTATTCTACACTGTGTATTTTACATCTACAGGAGCTCTTACTATTTTGGAATATTTTTGTGTACCGTTTGGAATCCCGTTTTGAAATAACGAGCTTTTCATACTTTTGACAATTCAAGAAAAAGGGGAAATCAACTTTTACGACCCGTCCCACACCACAGATTTGGCTAAAATAAATTTGGGTTTATTTGGCAAATATGTGTTTGATCATAGATTTTACTTATATTTTGACAAAATTCCAAATATCAGAACTTGCTCAATAGTTTTTTGGGCCAAATCCCTAATAATATACATGCTTTTCCAAAATAAATTTGGGAAATATGTTTTGAAAAAGTATGTCCAAACACATTTTCATCTTCAAGTCAAACTTCACCCAAAGTAGATTTTTTCCAACAAATTTAGAAATCTATGGCCAAACGCTAGCTTAGAAAAGATAAAATGGTAAAGAGGGACGGTGGTTACTGGCTTTAAGAAAGTAATTTCTTTTGTATTACTGTATTTTGTATAATCAGACTATTTATAACAACATTTTATTATAAAAGTCAAGCTTTTCCGGAATCTATTTTCATCTTATGTTATAATATATGTTCTCTATAATAGCACTTCGCTATAACATCCAAAAATATTCGGAACAAACGAGGTTGTTATAGAGAGGTTTGATTGTACCGCATTTGGCAAGCATTTTATTTTTAATACCAAAAACTTCGGTATAATTTCATAGTGCAAATCCGGTATTACGCTATGTCCAGAGGCGGACCTATGACTTAGGTTGAGGGGTCACCGAAGCCCATACACTTCGGCAGAAATCTTATATATGTATATTTGTATACCTTGAAAATGATTAATTTAAATCATTTAGCACCCTTAACGCTAAAAATCTTTAGGAAACGTTGATTGAACAGAATATTATGCCCTGTTGCATTAAATTCTTAAGTTCGCCTCTGGCTACGTCGAATATCACAAGAAATAACTTGTACAGGAAATAGCTTTACGAGGCTAAATCACTTCAAATAAAAAATAACCTTGATTTTATTCCTTATTTAAAAAGAAAAAAAGAGAATAAAAAAGCTAAGTAACTAGAGTATCACATTTGATGCAATGAACCAAACGTCTGCTCAAAATAATAAATACATATAGAGAAAAAGGTTCAATTGTCCATAAACTTTACGAAATGGTCCGAAGTTACCCTATATTAATAGCCAATTTGGACTATTTTGTTAGGTTCATTCAAGGGAAAACTTGATCTTTTTCCTTTATAAAAAAAGACTCATAAGCACTTATGTAGTTAGTTAATAAGGCCAAATCTAACCCATTTTAATAAATAACGACAAACCGTGTAAATCCGTCCCCGAGAAAAAATTAGCATTATTCTAATAATAATAATAATAATAAATTTAGTATAATTTTATAAGTGAATATCAAAAAAATAATATTGTTATATATCTTACTTCAACTTTGTGAAGATGAAAATAGCCATTCAAAGACCCTTGACTAACCTTTTCCCCTACATTAAGTAATAAAATTATAATTAATTGTTGAAGATTAAGTATTATATAATTCTTTACATTACTACCTGTAGTTTTTGCGTAATTTGTATTAAACCACACCTTATTGTACTAGCAACGAGAGGCAAACAGCTCCCATCTGTCAATCATCAGAAGGTGGATTACATAATGGGGCTATATATATATATATATATATTCCAAGTGTCAATTCTAAGGTCACCTCCAATTCTATGGCAATGATTACATACACCCTCCAACTAATATTCCTGCGAAATGTATTGCTCCTTTCTCTGTCGAAAGACCTCTCCCCTGCTATAGCTGGTTTAGCCAAGTTTTTTTTCTCAAAAAAGAAATAATTATTTTTTAAAGTTAAAATATTTGGTCAAACTTTAAGAGAACTTTTTTATTAGTAAAAGCTAAAAAAAATAGTTTATCTTGGAAAAACACTTTTTTGAAAAGCAGTTTTTAAAAAAATATACCTAGAAGTAGTTTTTAAAAATACATTAATTATTCAGAAGTGTTTTTCGAATAAATTGACCAAATATAAATTATTTCTTACCAAAAGTATTTAAAAAAAATACTTTTATAAAAAGTACTTGTCAATATGCTACTAGTCCATCTTTGTGTATAAGGTGTCAGAATCTATAGATTGGGATTTGGATATGATATGCCTTTGCTGAGCTGAGCATTTGAGACATGCCTCTGTCTTGACAATGACTTGTCTGTATTTCTCTTTAGATAAATTTTGCCACCTTTCTAGTTTCTACTACTCTTCCTCTCCAATGATGAATGCTATTTTCCAGCTACTACTCTACAGTCTATACTATCCCATCACTCATTTGCTTATCTGCACGTGGCCCATCTCCTAATGCTTTTTTCTGATTTTCTACCTTTGCCCTTTGCTTCTCCATTTGGGTTCGGGCTGGGAAGTAACCAATAATGTTTATATTGTCTCCAATTTTATATAAATACAAAATACTTTTTGGGTCGTATTGCTTTTATTGTATTTTTAGTAAAAAGCAAAATTTAGGGAGTGAATATGCTAAGTTGTCAAGAAGATTTAGTAGGTGTTTGGACATAATAATTTTTGAAAAAAATAAGTTGAAAAATAATATTTTGAATTTGAAATTGTATTTGAGAATGCATATCCCTGAAAAATATTACAATTTTGCGAGTGAGGTTTTTTTTTTTTTTTTTTTTTTTTTTTTTTTTTCTTTTGGAAAAACTTATTTTCGATTTTTTTTCTCCAAAAACTTGTAAAATTTCGTAGACAAACATATTTAAAAAGAAAAAATTAACAAAAATTTTTGTTTATAGACAAACGGATCCTTAATAGTATATATATAGAGAGAGAGTATACATTAGTTATAGCTTTTATACGCAGGGAAAATCAATTCAACTCTGTACACTTAACTATGACACTAATTACATAATAGTTTTCTGCCCCCATTCAACATACTCTTAAGACAAATTATACTTAAACATATTTAAACTACATACTTATGTAACAACGCTAGATTTATTAGCTTCGAGCTGTCCAAGGTAGAAATTGCTACGCAAATTACCTTCATTGTTCTTGACTAAATTATGTATAGGATTATACAATTTAACGGAAGCTGGCATGTCGACGAAGATCGTCTCTGCTTCACCTATTTCTACCATGCTTCTTATATAGGATTACCTAAGTCCGCTTCACTCGCCCTTTGCCTCAACATGTACTTTTCCAAGCAAATTTGTCTACCACTTTCAGCAGTGCCACCCACTAAAAGGTCATTTCCTCTTCACGTATATTTCTTTTCTAAATATTTTTTTAAGTCTTTCACCCTATGTAAGGTCTTTTCGAAATCTCGTTGCTTAAGGCCTATGAAGAGAAGAAGGCTTCTTTTTGTTTATTTTTAAATGTTAAATCGAGATTTTTAGTTAAGGATTTTGAAATCCATCTCATTACAACCTTTAATAGTAATAAAAATTTTATATGCTCTGAAATTTCATGAAGAATATACTGAACCCCTTTAGGTTCTTCTAATACAATTATTTCTCTGTTTATTTTTCCTCAACATATGAAAAAACATTCCCAATGCAAACAAGTAAACCAATAGCCCGCATATTAATCAATTCTCTTTTTGTAAGATAATATGACTAATTTATCTATGTCAAATTTTGCTATATCTATATTGAATTATGTAATTATATCATATAAAAGCTTAAGCCGTCATAGAAAGCAAACATTGATTACTTTATTATTTGATCCCTCGACACATCTCGTCATATGCAGTGGCAGAGTCACATGCACCAAAGGGGTGTCAACCGACATCCCTTTGCTAGAAAGTTACACTGTATAGCTCGGTAATATTTTTTTAAATATGTATATATACTATACAATGACACCCCTGAACTTCCTGATGAGTTTATTTCTTTACATTTTGACTCCCCTTAGTGAAAAATCTGGCTCCGCCATTGGTCATATGTGGGCCTAATTCTTTTTTGTGGCCAAATAAACACTAAACTCCTCTGCTTTTTGGGTAGCAATGAACTCCATGTGAGCTTTCTCATTGTGATGACCCGATAGGTCATTTATAGTTTTAACCTTCATTTATGTGTTCTGAAACCTCAACTAGCTCCATTTTACCTTTCCCGATTTACGTGCGCAGTCCGTGTCTTTTTTTCAAAAGGTTTTATGTGAAAATTTGACGAAAATGTGAAATCAGGCCTTAAAACCATTTTAGTTGACTTCTGTCAACGTTTTGTACAAACAGACCCGATCAGTGTTTTGACGATCCCGGTGGTCCGTACATGATTTGGGACTTGGGCGTAAGCCCGGATCGAATTCGGAAGTCCCTAGCTCGAATTATCGCAATTTATTGAAACCTAGAAGTTTAAAAATTCAAATTTGACCGTAGTTTGACTTTGATATTAGCTGGTCCGAATTCGGGTTTCAAAACTTGGTATAAGTTCATTACAGTATTTTTTACTTGTCTGCAAAATTTGTTGCAAAACAGAGTTGATTGGACGTGATTCAGACATCCAGTTGTAAAATTGAAAGTTCTTTTCTTTGAAAATTCCATTCATTTTGTCGCGCGAGCGAGTTCGTACGATATTTTTGGACTTGTGTGCCTGCTTAGTGTGGAGCCCGAGGGGCTCGAATGGGTTTCAGATAGGCTACGAGTGTTTTTGAACTTAGAAATTCTGGTATTTTTGACTTCTGCTGGTTTCTAGTGCATGCTTCTTCGCGGTCGCGAAAATACTCCCGCGATCACGAAGAATAGTTGGGACTGGGATGAATTTACTCAATGCGAACGCAAAGCGGTGGGAGGTCTGCCCTTCGCGGACGCGACTACACCACCGCGAACGTGTAACATTAGAGAGGCATGGACTAGAAAATGGATTTACTCTACGCGAACGCGAAGGCAAGGTGGGCTAAGCCTACGAAAATGCGTAGAGTATTTCGCGATCGCGTAGCCAATTGGGAAGTGCACTTCGCGAACGCGTCAGGTGTCTCGCGATAGTGATGAACACCTGACGCCCAATCATTTAAATTTCTAAAAAACGGGATTTTACCCATTTTTTCACCATCTTTCCATCAGAGCTCGGCCTAGAGGCGATTAGGAAGAGAATTTTCACCACCCTTTAATAGGTTAGTTAGCGTACTTTAACTTATTTTCTTCCATTTTCATCATCACCCATTAATTTCTAGCCTTAATTTTTGTTCTTCCACAGTAGTAAACTAGGGATTTGGGAAGAATTGGGGTTCATCGCAAATTTCGGATATATACCTCAAATTGGGGTCGGATTTTGAAATTAATTACATTATCAGACTCGGGGGTAAATGGGTAAATGGGATTTGGTCTGAATCTCGAGTTTTGACCAAGCGGGCCCGGGATTGACTTTTGTTTTTTGAAAAAAATGGTAAGACCTTAACTTTATGTATTGTTATTGATTACCCTAGCCTTATTCGTTATTATTGAGTCGATTTTGGTCAGATTCAGTTGGTTCGGAGCCGTATTTTAGAGGAAAGGCCCCGGTAGAGCTTTGAATTGATTGCGGAGCAAGGTAAGTGTCGTGATTAATCTTGACTTGAGGGATTAGGACTTGTTTGCCTATTTTCTACGTGTTTAATGTGTGGGTACAACATATATGTAGGTGACGAGTACTTATACGTTATTGTTGGGTTAAAGCATGCAGGTGGAACTTTCTTCCTTGTGATTTATTGCCTCTTTAATTATGATATCCATGCTTAAATTAGATTATTACTTATTTGATCGCTCCTTCCGTATTTGTTGATTAATTAGTAATGGTTAAGTATTTTGGAAGTTGAGGTTTGGTACCTTGGAATCATAATTGACGTAAAGTACATCCTTTGCATTATTTATCTCCCAAATTTTATATTCATTACTACATGGTAAGAGAGAGTGTTAAAGCACGAAGGCTGATGACGTGCCATTTAATTACCTCATTTACTGATTAATACTTGGCGAGGAAGAGAAATTAAGCACGAAGAGTGATGTCGTTCCAATCTATATCAGTTATTCATTGTTACATAGAGAGATCAGGAGTAAAAGCACGAAGGGTGATTCCCTGCCATTTAATTTCTATTTATGTCATCATTTCATGGTAAGGAAGAGAGTAAAACCACGAAGGGTGATGCCGTGCCATATTCATACCGTATGTTTATTCGTCCTCCTTTGTTGATGATTTATTTGACTGTTTTGTGTTGTCATTCCTGTTAGTTATCATATTTTTTTCTCCCCCCCCCCCCCCCCCCCCCCCCCCCCCCCCCCCGGCCCTTTCGGGTCCGCTCTGAACTGTACATGTGAAATCTCTATTTTGTTGTTGTTTTGTACACACACACACACACATATATATTTATATACATATATACATATATATATATATATATATATATATGTATGTATGTATGTTTGTACATGTTTAATTATGTGAGTGTCCTGCCATGGTCTCATCACTACCTTGTGGATGTTAGGTTCGACACTTACAAAGTACATTGGGTTGGTTGTACTCATACTACACTCTACACTTCTTGTGCAGAATTTGGTATTGGTCCCAGTTGTACGTGAGGTGCGCTAGCTCGGACTAGAGCATTCGGAAACTTCAGGTAGATCTGCTAACGTCCGCAGACCTTGAAGTTCCCTTCCTCTTTCCTCTTTTACTGTTCATTTCATTCGATATAGCTTTTTATTTTTTATATTTTAGACTCTATTTGTAGAACTTCTAGTAGTTCGTGTATTCGTGACTCCGGATCTTTGGGAGGAGATGTTATTACATGACTTATGCTGGTGTTGTATTAGTTTGAGTACCTATCTTTCGTTATTTATCATCACTTTATTTTAAACTGTTGAAATTTGACTAATTAACTATCTCACGTTGGCTTGCTTATTAAGTGGATGTTAGGCGTTGTCACGACCTCGAAGTTGGGATTCCGGGTCGTGACACACTTATTGCCGACCTAAACTTGACTGAAGGAGGAGGATTGTGATAGCTAGCAACCACCGTAAAACTTGATGATGCATGATGGATTTTCATAATACTATAGCTGATCTCAACTTGCTTAAGATCGAAGCATATTTATTTTTATTTCAAATGGCACTGTGATTTGAGTTCAAGAAACTTTACTCATTACTCTTGAGACTTGCATTTATTAGCGATAAATACAAAATAAATTAAATAAAATCCTATCACAACTAATATAAAAAAAAATAACTCTATATGGAAATTAGTAAATTTGCCTGAATGAGTAAATTTTATATGATTTTTTCTAATAAATTTTCATTTTACTTTTATATGCATTCTGAGATTTTGTGAAAATAACCATGATTTACATTCTAGGACAATGAAATATAAATATGTGAACCCGATTAAGGAACAAGAATGTTTGAGCTACTATTATTATACAAATCTAAGGTGGGGGCATGAAAATGATAGCCCCTCTAGTTTTTGGAGAGAGACAAAAAAACAAATGATGCTTTGTCCACCACCCATCTCATTTCTCAATATAGCTTTCTCTTTTTTCAAATAAATGAAAAAAATAATAGAAACATATAGTTGAATATATTAATTCGGGATTTGTTTTATACGTAAAAAATGCTAGGGATCTCATCATGCTTAAGCTTGCGCTACGTCACATTCCAAAAGTAGCAATTTGGTGTTCCTGGCATTACAAGGTATATTATGAACTCTTCTCTAATTTTCTTTTTCCTATTTGGTGTTTTATAATAGATAGTAATAATAATCATTTAAAAATCCATAATTTGAAACATGTTCCACAATTAAAAAGATTAAAATATACCGCTAAATAATTTAAAATGTCCTATTATATTCAATATGTTTTTCATAGTTAGTGTGAGAGATATATTTGAATCTTTTAAATATCCAGGTATATTTGCGACAAAAGATAACAAAAAATGCGTACTTCTATGAGCTGATAGGTTAACGCAGAATATATATGAGCCAAGTTCAATATGTTAGATTTTTTTATTTCGCCTTTTCATGCTGATACAATATTTTCTCAATTTGAGTGTAAATATCACTTCACTCATTCTTTAATTACATGAACCCGTCGGAAATCAAATGCGATATTTCAGTACACGAAGAAATAAAATGCTTACACACACATTTAATATCTTTAATTACATCCAAATATTTTCTCCATTCAACTTATATTTAAATAAGTATTAATTGACTTAACACTAATAACTTCCTAGAAATTCAACTCGTATATTTGGATGTGATAGAGAAGTATCAATGTGTAATGCCCACGAATAACGGTAGAGGACGGATCGACAGGGGCGGCAACTCAAAGAGAAGAATTGATAGACTTTTAGGTCGACAAACTTTTGGAGAAGGTGCACATGACACCTTATTATTACCGAAATGATGGAGAAAAGTGAAGAGTTTTATAAGGCATAAAATACGTTCACTTGATACACATGCTTTAGGGCTCGATGATAGTCTATCTAAGAGATAATTTATAAGTTCTATTAGGCTAAAGCAAAAAATATATACGAGACGCGAATCCAGAATTTAAACTCTATGAGTTCAATATTTGAGTTTTTTTAGTATCGAGCCCATTATATTTTTAAAGTCATGGGTTCATAGCTACTATTTATTGTAATATTAATGAAATTTTATTCATAAATTATGTTCCCCATCAAAAGTACTGGATTTAGATGAACCTGACACCATAAGACTAGATACGCCCCTGATATGTACCATATGCTTGAGTTATGACAAACATAAATGGTATCAGAGTTGAACACTCCCTCAACATAGTGGTGGACAAACCTCAACAAGAATGATGAGTCTCTAAAGAAAGATGATAATAGCGCCCATGACAAACGGTGGGCCAATGAGAGTGCAGGGTCAAAGAGCAAACTTCTAGGCATGTAAGATTTTAGAAAAGGTGCATATGACACTGAGATTTTGGACTAATAGTGACGTAGACCAAGGAAGAAATCTGTAAGGCCGTCAGACCAAAAGAGACAACAGAGTTGATTGTGACACAATGAAACCTTACTCACGCATTATTGAATATATTATGCATTTTTTCTCTTTAAGTGTAACTTTTATCTCCAAAAGAGTTGGGATCCCTGGGGGGTGAGGGGTAATCAAGTTTGTTGAAGATTGAAGCTGCAATATACAAAGCTAGGGACTAAACTATATTTTAGTAAAGTTGTAACTGAAATCAGGAAGATAGTTATTAACTACCTTGCGGTAGTTACAAGAATAACATAATCAGTAGAGCTGATTCTTTCTCTATATACGTAGATGATCAACTCATTGTAAAAGACAATTCAATGAAAAATGAATAAAATACACTTTACTTCCTCCTCTCTCATGATCAATCTAATTACCTCTTCTTCCTCGACTTCATCTCTGCTTCTATTTCTTTCTTTCTTTCTTTCTTCTTCTTCTTCTTCTTCTTCTTCTTCTTCTTCTTCTTCTTCTTCTTCTTATTATTATTATTATTATTATTATTATTATTATTATTATTATTATTATTATTATTATTATTATTATTATTATTATTATTATTATTATTATTATTATTATTATTATTATTATTATTATTATTATTATTATTATTATTATTATTATTATTATTATTATTATTATTATTATTATTATTATTATTATTATTATTATTATTATTATTATTATTATTATTATTATTATTATTATTATTATTATTATTATTATTATTATTATTATTATTATTATTATTATTATTATGTATCTGTTCTTGAGTTCTTAGGTCATATAGTAGAACATAAATCAGTACATGGTATCAGAGCATTCTAGGCATAGAACTTGAAGATCAAGTCAATTCCGCACAAAACTTCTAGGGAAAAAATCATTCGGTTCAAAGAAACAAGGATGAGTATCAATGGAGATCAAGAAGGTGTTAAGAATGCTTTTGCATCTGGTGGAGGAAGCAGTCAAGCTTCTCTTGGAATAGACTACAGTCATCCCCTATTTCTGCATCCATCATATGTGAGTGGTATTCATATTATCACATTCCAACTCACAGGTATCGAAAACTACTCTATCTAGTTTCGATCTATGAGGCTTTCTCTGTTAGGAAGAAACAAGCTAGGACTTGTTGTTGGTTCTTGTAAAAAGGAGAATTTTCCTGAAGCTATGAGGAATTTCTGGGAAAGGGTTAATGCCATAGTTCTTTCTGGGATAATGAGTTCAGTAGCTAAAGGACTTCTAGGAGGCATTATGTTTGCTACTAATGCACAAACTGTTTGGGAAGAGTTACATGAATGATATAACAAAATTGATGGTTCAAGAACCTTCAATGTTCATAAAGAAATTTCTACTTTAACTCAAGGAACTGCTTCTGTATCTAGCTATTTTTCAAAACAGAAAGATTTATGGAAGAATTTGAGGCATTAGTTCCTGCCCTTAGTTGCAACTGTAAAAAATACAAAGATTTTAGACTGCATTTGTAGAAGCTGAAGTTATTTCGGTTTTTAATGGGGCTTAATGATTCGTATGCCTAGGCTAGAAGCCAAATCCTGCTCATGAGTCCTATGCCTTCTGTAAACCAATCATACTCTATGGTTATAAGTGATGAAGGCCAAAAATCAGTCAAGAATGTGATTGGTATTCTAGGTGCTAATCCTGCAGTTTTGCCACGAAACTATGAGGCTACTATATTTACCAGAAATGGTGGTGGTAATCAGAACTACAAGTTCAAGAAGAACTACAACATAGAATATGAAATGTGCAAACTCAAGGGACATACTAAAGAAACCTACTATAAAGTAGTAGGATACCCTCCTAACTTCAAGAAAAGGAAATTTGGATAATTAGCTGCTTATAATGTACAGATGGATAGTTTCACATCTCAGACCAATCAGAGTGGTGATTACAATGAGTTTACACAAGACAACTTTCCACTAACCAAATCAAGAGTGAACTACTCTTAGGTGCAACACAATGGACAGAATGCGAACATTGTTCCTACCTTATTCACCAAATAACAATACAATCAACTCCTTCAAATGATTAACAAAGAAGAAGCAACTTCAACCTACTCAGCTAATACATCAGGTAAGCATAATGACTGTATTGCTACCAAGAGTCTTCAGGAATGGATCGTTGACACAGGTGCAACCAACCATATGGTATCAAGTTTGAGTTACTTAAATAATGATACTGTGATCAAGTCAGAAATACCTAAAAAGTGTTTCTTCCTAATGATGATGTCTCTCTAGTTACGCATGTGGGAACAAGTAATCTTTTTAACAAGGATACTATCACCAATGTATTTAATCTACCACAGTTTAAGTATAACCTTTTATCTGTGTCAAAACTGACTAAAGAGCTAAACTCGATGGTTGATTTCTTCCCAGAATTTTGTGTTTTTCAGGATCTCTTGAGTGAGAAGGTGAAGGAAGTTGGTAGAGAAAAAGATGGACTATATCTGTTTGTGAATAATACACAGGAATAAAAGTGCAGGTTTAACAGTTCAAGATTGTCACGATCCCAAATCCACTAGTCGTGATGGCACCTAACACAAACCGCTAGGTAAGCTAGCTAATAACTATCAAAGTCCAATAATATCAAGACAATTAAACAAAAGGAACTATTCGAATCTTATACATTTTTCGAGGACTGGTAGTACAAATCATGAGCTCCTAAGAATAGAGTTTACAAACCTGAAATGAAGTAAATACATCATCTATTTGAAAAGTACATAAATAGAGTTTCATAGATCTAAGGCTATCATGAACAGGAGGCAGCTACAACCGGAACACAAGTACGTCTTCAATTCCAGCTCCCGTCGATCACAATAACGTCAGAAGTCAATATCTGCACGCAAGGTGCAGAAGTGTTGTATGAGTACAACCGACCCCATGTACTCAGTAAGTAATAAACCTAACCTTAGGTTGAAAGTAATGACGAGATAGAACAAAGGTCGAGTCCAACACCAATAACCAACAACAGTTCATAACAATTCACTACAGGTAATAAAATAAGTAACTCGGAATTTAAAATTCCCATCTTATTCATAATTCCCAAAAATAGTTTCGCTTTTCAAATATATCAGTGAAAACCAAATCCTTTACCGAAATCGTCGAAAAATATGAGATAGTTTGAAAATTGTAGTTATTCCAAAAATCCTTTCCACAATAAATAATATGTTTCATTTTCTTTCGAGATAGCAAGTGTGAAATACCCCTCCATGCCCACATATCAACATATGTGAAAAAGTCATGAATGACGTGATACCATACAACATGAGAAAAATGCATCCCTATGCCCGTATATCATGTGTGCATGTCAATGCCATGTATCTCAGAGATGAACTCATGTACTCACACTCTCAGAGAACTCAATCTTATGGCCTCATACTTTCCACTCATTATGCTCAATCCATGAGTATTGTCTATGGCCAATCCGTCCCAGGGAAGATCAATCCCGGAATATATATACATCTACTGACCAACAGTCACTCAGTACTGAGTAGGGAAAATCCAGTCTGTGGGGAAAATTTATCCCTAGGTATACAAATGCTTCGGACAATATCCATGTCATGGGAAGAACCATCCCTTAATATAATCAATCGCGCTCACTGGGGGTGTACAGACCCCGATGGGCTCCTACAACCCAGGTGTTATAACCCGCACGGACAGCTCACGTGCTATAATATCAATATCTGGATCTGCACGGACAACTCACGTGCTGCACGAACAATTCACGTGCTGCACGAACAATTCACGTGCTGCACGAACAATTCACATGCTATAGTATCAATATTTGGATCCGCACGAACAACTCACATGCCATAGTATCAATATCCTCACAAACAGGCCCCCGACCTCACTCAGTCATCAATCTCTCCAGTCTCACTCACGGGATCACAATGTCATGAAACTAGCCTGACAACAATGATATGATGTATCAATAAATAACAACTGAGACTGAGATATGATATGAATGCATGAATAAGACTGAGTACAAAATATCAATGAAATTAATGAAATGACAGCAAGAAACGACCACTATGGGTCCCAACAGTATCAGCATAAAGCCTAAACATGATATATAGCATGATTGACAGCTCATTTACTTTATCGCATAGTGAAAATACATATATTAAGTAAATAGTACTAATATATAGTGCCATGGAAACAATAGAGTCCCAATTCACATGGTGCACGCCTGTCACCTATCATGTGTGTCACCCCAATACCAATCACATTAGACGTAATTCCGGGTTTCATACCATCAACACTAAGTTTAGAAGAGTTACATACCCCGAAAAAGCCAAATTCAATACCCAACAATCCAAACGATGCTCCAAAAATACCATCCCACGCATTCCGACCTCCGAACGACTCGAAACTAGAGTAAATCAACTCAAAACATCAAATAATGCCAAAGGAAACAAACCCAATCGATAAAGGTCGAATCTTTAATCAAAATACCAAAATCAACCGAAAAGCCAAACCCGGTCCCGCGCCTCGGAACCCAACAAAACTCACAAAATCTGACAGTCCATTCAATTACGAGTCCAACCATACTAGTTTCACTCAAATCCGACTCCAAATCGATGTTCAAAATTCAAAAATTCACTTTATGAAATTTTAGACAAATCCCACAAATTTCACTTTGAAATCATTAATCAAATGCCAAATGTGACGAACCCAAATCCTAACAGGTCGTGATGGCGCCTATCGTGGAACTAGGCTATCCAACCATCACATAACTACACATTTGTTTTCATATAATTTCTCAAAATCATTAATAATCAGCAACCAGATTATGAATTAATTTCTTTAAGCAAGTATAACATAATTCAACAATCTAACTAATCCCCCAAGACTGGAGTCAATCGATAACGAGCATCTAAGAAATAAACTAACTCTGCTAATGTCATAATAATGTCTATAAATCAAATACTAAGTACTATATGAAGAAGGGAAATGGAGAAGCTGCGGACGCGGGACAGCTACCTCGAAATCCCAAATGCTGATGACAACGAGCTCGGACGACTACTGCTCCGAACCGGTACCTGGATCTGTACACAGGGGTGCAGAGAGTAATGATGAATACGCCAACTCAGTAGTAATAAAAATAAACCACAGCCTGAAGTATATGAAACACACAGCACAAAACACCAATCCACAAAACGGTAAAACATCAAGTCTCAACACAGTATACATAAGTTCGAAAACCAGTTTCCACAAAATCCTTTGGAACAAGTTTATTTTCCAATATTTTTCAGTAAAACTCTCAATAATATCAGTTTGAAAAAAATGAAGTGAATCATAGTCAAAAACTCAGTACAATATCATCATAAAACTGCCCATCGAGCCATAATCATCACTCGTAAAAATTTCCCTCAGCACCTCACCATTACTCAGTATCAGCCCCGCGAGCAACTCACTGTCACTCATGCCTCCCAATCACTCATCACTCGGCACTCGCACTCACTAGGTACCTGCGCTCACTGGGCGTGTGTACAGACTCCAGAGGGGCTCCTACAATCCAAGCGCTATAAACAAGCCACATCATGGCAATAATCACTCTCAGGCACTCGACCTCTCTCATATCATAACATCCTCACAACATTGGCCCTCGGCCTCACTCAGTCAGATACTCTCAGCATGCCACTCGGGCCATGAATAAAACAGGGTTCTCGACCCAAAATAATATTTCATTTCAAGAAATAATAATATCATCAAATAGGAGTGTCAACAATTTCACAAGAAGGACTGAGTGTAAAATCAGAGTTTCAAGTAGTGAGAATATCAGTAAAATAGCCCCCAAGGGGTGAAAACAGATCGACACTAGGCCCCAAACATGGATTACAACCCAAATATATCAAAACACAGTAATACTAATAAACATATGCTTTAAAAGCAGTTTCGCAACTCAATAGTTGCCTGAAAAGGTACATTTTTTCAAATTTCCAATTCGTGCACGCCCCACACTCGTCATCTAGTGTGTGCGTCACTCCAAATCCGTGAAAGGATGTAAAGTACGGGGTTTCATACCCTCAGGACAGGATTTAAAGACAATACTTACCTCAATCTAGCTCGAAAAGCTACTTTGTAACCCGCTTTCCTCTCGAATCAACTTCCGAGTGCTCCAAATCCATAAAGATCAGATTTTTCTTATCAAATTATGCTAAGGGAATGAATTCCAATTGAAAATACCAATTATAGCACAAAACCCGAAATTAGCCAAAACCCGACCCCAGGCCTGTGTCTCGGAACTCGACAAATTTTATACTAAAATGTTCTTCATCATCTCACGAGTCTGTACATATAAAGAACGCTAAAATCGAGGTTCGTTTGACCCCTCAAATCATCCCCTAAAGGTCTCATAATCTCAAGCCTTAACTTCACCCTTTTCCTACTGATTTTCACAAATTAAACACTGATAATAAGGTCTTTAATCACCTATAATCGAATTAATGAGTCCAAAAATCTTACCTCAATGATGCACCGACGTTTCCCTCATCAAAATCCCTCAAAAACCTCAGAACCCGCACAGCAATAATGGAAAAAGGGTTAAAATCGCGAAGTCTCCTTTTTATACTTTCTGCCCAGGTTTTTCGCACCTGCGGCCCCCAAATCTCGCACTTGCAAATCGCACCTGCAGTCAAATACACTACACCTGCGACTTTTCATTAAACGGCCTAAACCCACACATGCGACTCAAATTCCGCACCTGCGACTTCGCAGGTGCGATCCCCTATCCGCATCTGCGACCGTCTACTGAGCCGACCAAAATCCGCACCTGCGGAGACCCTGTCCGCTTCTGTGAGCCGCACTTGCGATCAAACATCCGCAGGTGCGGTTACACCAGCACCAGCAACCTCAGCAACATCAACAACACTCCAAACTCCCCGTTAACCACTCAAAAACCATCCCGAGCCCCTCGGGACCCCAACCAAACAAACCAACATATCATATATGATCATTCAAACTTATTTTCACTCTCGGAACACCCAAAATAACACCAAACACCAAAATCACATCGCATAGAAGCCTAAGAACTTTGAAATTTCTAAATTCCACCAACGGTGCCGAAACCATCCAAACCACCTCCAATTGACCTGAAATTTTGCAGACATATCCAAAACAACATTACGAATCTGTTCCAACTTTCGAAATTCCATTCCGACCCCGATAGCCTATTTTCCAATGCCGACCAGAAATCGCCAAAAACTTTCGCCAATTCAAGCCTAATTCTACACCGAACATCACAAAAATATTCTGAACACACTTCTAAGTCCCTAATCACCTAACGAATCTATCCGAGCCATCAAATACGTATTCCGAGATCATTTACCGATAAGTCAACTCTAAGTTGACTTTTCTAACTATAAGGCTATTTTTAGAGACGAAGTGTCTCAATTCTCACTACAACCATTCCGATTCCGAGACAATGGACTCTAACACATCATAAACAGTATAACCACCTATGACAAGGCAATAACAATAAATATAATGCAGTTCTGCGTAACGACCGACGGGGTCGTTACATTCTCCCCCTCTTAAACAAACGTTCGTCCTCGAACGGGTCTAGAAACATACCTGGAGTCTCAAACAAGTGAGGATATCTGCTCTGCATATCCCGTTCGGTCTCCCAAGTAGCCTCCTCTACTGACTGACCTCTCCACTGTACCTTCACTGAAGCTATATCCTTAGACCTCAACTTTCTGACCATGCGATCCAAAATTGCTACTGGTTCTACCTCATATGACATATCACCCTCGAGATGAACTGTGTTGAAGTCTAACACATGAAATGGGTCACCAACATATTTTTTGGGGCATCGACACATGAAATACCGGATGAACACTCGATAAGCTGGGTGGCAAGGCAAGTCTATAAGCCACCTCTCCAACCTTCTGAAGTACCTCAAAAGGACCAATAAACCGAGGACTCAACTTTCCCCTCTTTTCGAACCTCATAACACCCTTCATGGGTGATACCTTCAACAGTACCTTATCACCTTCCATAAAGGACACATCCCGGACCATCCAGTCCGCATGATTCTTCTGCCTAGACTGCGCCGTGCGAAGTCGTTCCTGAATCAACTTCACCTTCTCCAATGCATCCTGAATCAATTCTGTGCCCAAAAGCCTAGCCTCACCGGGCTCGAACCAACCAACCGGAGGTCTACACCTCCTACCATATAAAGCCTCGTACGGGGCCATTTGAATACTGGACTGGTAGCTGTTATTATATGCAAACTCCGCAAGTGGCAGAAACTGATCCCATAAACCACCAAAATCAATCACACAAGCACGTAGCATGTCCTCCAAAATCTGAATAATCCTCTCCGACTGCCCGTCGGTCTGAGGATGAAATGTTGTGATCAACTCTACCTGAGTACCCGTACCTCTCTTCACAGCCTTCCAAAACTGAGATGTGAATTGAGTACCTCTATCAGAAATAATAGAAATCGCAGAACTCCATGCAACCGGACAATCTCCCCAATGTAAATACCAACTAACCGCTCTGAAGTATAAGTAGTACCAACAGGAATGAAGTGCGCGGACTTGGTCAATCTATCCACAATGACCCAAATAGCATCAAAACCCTTCGAAGTCCGTGGAAGCCAACTACAAAGTCCATAGTAATCCGCTCCCACTTCCACTCTGGAATATCTAACCTCTGAAGTAATCCACCTGATCTCTGGTGCTCATACTTGACTTGCTGGCAGTTGAGACACCGTGCTACATACTCAACAATATCTCTCTTCATCCACCTCCACCAATACTGCTGTCTCGGGTCCTAATATATCTTCGCGGCACCCGGATGGATGGAATACCGCGAGCTGTGAGCCTCTACTAATATCAACTCTCGAAGACCATCCACATTGGGCACGCAAATACGGCCTTGCATCCTTATAACACCGTCATCACCAATAGTCACATCCCTGGCATCACCTCGACAGACCATATCCTGAAGTACTAACAAATGCGGATCATCATACTGTCGAGCTCTAATCTGATCATAGAGAGAAGACTGGGAAACCATGCTAGCTTATACCCGCGGAGGGTCTGACAAATCCAATCTCAATAACTGACTCGCTAAAGCCTGAACATCAAGTGCTAACGGTCGCTCTGCTGCTGAAAGGTAGGCTAGACTCCCCAAACTCTTGGCCCTGCGACTCAAGGCATCGGCCACTACATTGGCCTTCCCCGGATGATACAAAATAGTGAGGTCATAATCCTTGAGAAGCTCTAACCATCTCCTCTGACGCAAATTTAAGTCCTTCTGCCTCAGCAGATATTGCAAACTACGATGATCAGTGAAAATCTCACACTGCACTCCATACAAATAATGGCGCCAA
The DNA here is from genome assembly GCA_005239495.1 of Nicotiana undulata. Taxonomy (NCBI): domain Eukaryota; kingdom Viridiplantae; phylum Streptophyta; class Magnoliopsida; order Solanales; family Solanaceae; genus Nicotiana; species Nicotiana undulata. Next base: position 31,812 of record ML279989.1, on the reverse strand, counting down.
ATCTTTAAGGCATGAACATGGTAGCTAACTAAGATCGTGCACTGGATAATTCTTCTCGTGAACCTTCAACTGTCTAGACGCGTAGGTAATCATCCTACCGTCTTGCATCAATACCGCTCCCAAGATAACTCTAGAAGCATCACAATAGACTGTATAAGAACCCGAACCAGTAGGAAAAACCAGTACCAAAGTTGTGGTCAATGCTGACTTGAGCTTCTGAAAGCTCTCCTCATACTCATCAGACCATCTGAATGGAGCACCCTTCTGGGTCAATCTGGTCAATGGTTAAGCAATAGAGGAGAACCCTTCTACAAAGCGACGGTAATATCCCGCCAAACCAAGGAAACTCCTAATATCTGTAGCTGAGGACGGCTTGGGCCAACTCTGCACCGTCTCAATCTTCTTTGGATCAACCTGAAACTAGGGGTGTTCATGGTTTGGTTTGGATCGGTTTTTCCCTAAAAAGAAACCAAACCAAGTAAGTCGGTTTTTCAAATATTAGAACCAAACCAATCCAATTAAGCCGGTTTTTCTCGATTCGGTTTATGTCGGTTTTTCGGTTTTTTCAGTTATTTGTCGATTTTTTTTTATATATAAGACATACACTACCAAACACATATTTCGGCGACCAAAACTTCAACGTGACACTATCAAATCAATTGCCCTTTGAGAAATCTATTATTTACTAAAATATATTGATGATAATTGAATCAAATTGTGATGAATAATTTAAGCACTCAATTAAAAATATTTTTTTTAACATGAAATGGATTCTTACACTTAACAAAAGAAAACTACTTATCAAACTAGAAATATAAAGGTAAAGAACTGTACTAAAAGCTCAAACGATTAACATTCACCATAAATATTTTGAAACTTTGTATAAAAATATACATATATATATATATATATATATATGTGTGTGTGTGTGTGTGTAATAATAAATTTGAAATAGCTATTCCTATAGTCGGTTTGGTTCGGTTATTTTTTGATTAAAACCAAAATCAAACCAAATTTGATCGGCTTTTAAAATTCAAAACAAAAACCAAACCAAAACCAAAAAGTATCAGTTTTTTGGTCGGTTTGGTTTGGTTTTCGGTTTGGTTCGGTTTTTCGGGTTGTTATGAACACCCTTACCTGAAACACACTGTTCATCAATTGCATGAACGCGACTGGGGCATTAGTCAGCCCAAATGACATAACCAGAAACTCATAATGACCATATCTGGTCCTGAAAGCAGTCTTCAGAATGTCAGAATCCCGAATCTTCAGCTGATGATACCTGAATCTCAAATCAATCTTAGAGAACACTCTAGCTCTCTGAAGCTGGTCAAACAAGTCATCAATACGGGGCAAAGGATACCGGTTCTTCACCGTAACCTTGTTCAGCTATCTATAATCAATACACATGCGCATGGAGCCATCTTTCTTTTTCATAAACAACACCGGTGCACCCCAAGGTGACACACTAGACCGAATGAACCCCTTATCTAAGAGTTCCTGAAGCTTGTCTTTCAATTCTTTCAACTTCGTTGGTGCCATGCGGTAAGGTGTAATAGAGATAGGTTGGGTGTCTGGCACCAGGTCAATACCAAAATTAATATCCCTGTCAGGGGGCATGCCTGGCAGGTCTGCAGGAAATACGTCCGAAAAATCACGGACCACAGGAACAGAATCAACAAAAGGAGTCTCACTACTCACATCCCTCACAAAATCAAGATAAGACTCACACCCTTTCTCAACCATACGCTGAGCCTTCAAATAAGAAATCACTCTACTAGGCACGTGCTCTATAGACCCTCTCCACTCAACTCTCGGAACTTCAGGCATAGCTAGGGTCACGGTCTTAGCATGACAATCAGGGATAGCATGACATGGGGATAACCAATCCATGCCCAGAATCACATCAAAATCGACCATACTCAGTAACATCAAGTCCACTCAGGTCCCTAGACCCCCAATAGATATAAGACACGACCGATACACACGATCCACAACAGTAGTATCGCCCACCAGAGTCGAAACATGAACAACCATAACTAAAGAATCACGGGGCATATTCAGAAAGTGAGAAAAATAGGATGAGACATAAGAGTATGTGGAACCAGGGTCAGATAAAGCCAAAGCATCACCGTGACAAACTGAGATAGTACCTGTAATCACCGTATCTGAAGCCATAGCATCAGGCCTAGCTGGAAGTGCATAAATACGTGGCTGGCCTCCACCTGCTCGACCTCCTCCTCTAGGGCAGCCTCTAGCTGCCTAACCACCACCCCTGGCTGCCTGGGTAGGTGGTGAAGTGACTGGGGCTGAAGTCGAGGGTTGAACCCTCTGCTGAGATGAACTACCAGGACGACGGGGACACTGCCTCCACCCATGTCCGAACTCTCCACACTCTAAACAACCACCTGGAGCTGGAGATGGAGACTAAAGAGACCCCTTGCCACCATGATAACCACCGGATGAAACGTGCGTAGAAGAACCCTGAAATGATGATGCTCTGGCGGAGCTTTGAGCTGGAAGAGCGCTAAAAGATGAACGTCCCTGATGAGAACTGCGAGGACCCTGCCCCGAAGATGCACCACTGAAAGCTGGGCGGGCTGGCTGTGGAGGTCTAAATGGACGACCTCTGCAGTACTGAAACTGCCCTCCAGAAGGGGCACCACTGAAGCTACTTGATCCCCGAGGCCTTTTGGCCTCCCTGTCCTCACACTTCTGCCTACGAACCGACTCAATGTCACGAGAAATGTCAACTACCTGCTCAAATGTAGCTCTAGACACTCTCTCCCTGGTCATCAAAATGCGAAGCTAATACGTGAGACCATCTACAAATCTTCTGATCCTCTCCCTGTCAGTAGGGACTAACTCAGAAGCATGTCTAGCCAACTTGGAAAACCTCATCTCGTACTGAGTAACTGACAACTCTCCCTGGCACAGCTGCTCAAACTACTTGTGCTGCTCCTCTCTGTGGGACTGAGGAACATACTTCTCCAAAACGATCGTGGAGAACTGCTGCCAGGTGAGTTGTGCTGAACCAACCGGCCTACGCCTCTCGAATGCCTCCCACCCTCTGTGGCGTTGAAAGTCGTAAGCTGAAGTCTACTGAACCTCTCCAGCCTAAGCAGCTCATCCTCGGGCATAGCTGGAACCACAGAGTCCTGAACAGGGGAAACCGACTGGGCTGGGACTACCCCCGGTGCCTGAATACCCTATACAGCCTGCTCAGGTGTCCGGGAAGCTGGAGTCTGAATGCCTCCCCCGGTCTGAGCTGCAGTAGCAGTAGTATACATGACAACTGCCTAAGATAAACTGGTACACACTGTCAATATCTGAGCTAGGGTCTCCTGATGACCCAGAATAACAATAGGCACTACCGATGCCTGAGCCTGTCTCGCTGGAGAACCCTCGACGGGAACCTGATCTTGAATGATAGGGGGATCATGTGGTACTACCCCGGCTGCTGCACGGGCTGGTCCCCTAACTCCACCACGGCCTCGACCCCTTGTGGGTCTGGCTGGTGTCTGGTCACCCTGATCGGTAGTACGTGTTCTCAACATCTGTGAGAGAATGAAACAAAAATAGTTTAGATTTAAGTCAGGGATACGGGATGGATTTTTCCAGGGTGTGTGAAATTCCTTATATATTCAGCCACATGTGCGGGTGTGAAAGGATTTTATGGTCTCGGTCATTCTTCTATGAAATATCGATTCTATGAATCATTCCATTTCAGAATCAAGAACCAATAGAATGACACGAAAGAGTTCAAGAAAATGAGATGTTTCCTAGGAGTTCAGCAACCTCTCGAAGATAAGTACAGACGTCTCCGTACTGATCCGCAAGACTCTACTACCTGCTCATGACCGTTGAGTCCTATGTAACCTAGAAGATCTGATACCAACTTGTCACGACCCCAAATCTTAACAGGTCGTGATGGCGTCTATCGTGGAACTAGGCTAGCCAACCATCACATAACTACACATTTGTTTTAATATAATTTCTCAACCTCATTAATAATCAGCAACCAGAGTATGAATTAATTTCTTTAAGCAAGTATAACATAATTCAACAGTCTAACTAATCCCTCAAGACTGGAGTCAACCGATCACGAGCATCTAAGAAATAAACTAACTCTGCTCATTTCATAATAATGTCTATGAGTCAAATACTAAGTACTATATGAAGAAGGGAAGTGGAGAAGCTGCGGACACGGGACAGCTACCTCGAAATCCCAAATGCTGATGACAACGAGCTCGGACGACTACTGCTCCGAACCGGTACCTGGATCTGCACACAGCGGTGCATGGAGTAATGATGAGTACACCAACTCAGTAGTAATGAAAATAAACCACAGCCTGAAGTATATGAAACACACAGCACAAAACACCAATCAACAAAACGGTAAAACATCAAGTCTCAATACAGTATACATAAGTTCGAAAACCAGTTTCCACAAAATCCTTTGGAACAAGTATATTTTCCAGTATTTCTAAGTAAACCTCTCAGTAATATCAGTTTGAAAAACAATGAAGTGAATCATAGTCAAAAACTCAGTACAATATCATCATAAAACTGCCCCTCAGGCCATAATCATCACTCGTAACAATTTCCCCCAGCACCTCATCATTACTCAGTATCAGCCCAGCAAGAAACCTCACTATCACTCATGCCTCCCAATCACTCATCACTCGGAACTCAGACTCAGTAGGTACCTGCGCTCACTAGGGTTGTGTACAGACTCCAAAGAGGCTCCTTTAGCCAAGCTCTATAAACAAACCACATCATGACAATAATCACTCACAGGCACCCGGCCTCTACATATCATAACATCTTCACAACATTGGCCCTCTGCCTCACTCAGTCTGTCACTCTCAGCATGCCACTCGGGCCATGAATAAAACGGGGTTCTCGACCCAAAATAGTATTTCATTTCAAGAAATAGTAATATCATCAAATATGAGTGTCAACAATTTTACAAGAAGGACTGAGTGTAAAATCATAGTTTCAAGTAGTGAGAATATCAGTAAAATAGCCCCCAAGGGGTGAAAACAGATCGACACTAGGCCCCAAACATGGCTTACAACCCAAATATATCAAAACATAGTAATACTAATAAACATATGCTTTAAAAGCGGTTTCGCAACTCAATAGTTGACTGAAAAGGTACATTTTTTCAAATTTCCAATTCGTGTACGCCCCACACTTGTCATGCAGTGTGGGCGTCACTCCAAATCCGTGAAAGGATGTAAAGTCCAGGGTTTCATACCCTCAGGACAGGATTTAAAAATATTACTTATCTCAAACTAGCCTGAAAAGATACTCTGCAACCCCTTTGCCTCTCGAATCGACTTCCGAGTGCTCCAAATCTGTAAAGATCAGATGTTTCTCATCAAATTATGCTATGGGAATGAATTCCAATTGAAAAATACCAATGTTAGCACAAAACCCGACCCCCGAGCCCCCGTCTCCGAACTCAACAAATTTATACCAAAATGTTCTTCATCATCTCACGAGTCCGTACATATAAAGAACGCTAAAGTCGGAGTTCGTTTAACCCCTCAAATCATCCCCTAAAGGTCTCATAATCTCAAGCCCTAACTTCACCCTTTTCCTACTGATTTTCACAAGTTAAACACTGATGATAAGGTCTTTAATCACCTATAATCGAGTTAATGAGTCCAAAAAGCTTACCTAAATGATGCACCAATGTTTCCCTCTTCAAAATTCCTCAAAACCTCGGAACCCGCACAACAACGGTGGAAAAAGGGTTAAAATCACGAAGTCTCCTTTTTATACTTTCTACCCAAGTTTTTCGCACCTGCGGCCCCCAAATCTCGCAGTTGTGGTTAAATCCACTGCACCTGCGACTTTTCATTAAACAGCCTAAACCCGCACTTGCGACTCAAATTATCCGCATCTGTGACCCTCTACTGAGCCGACCAAAATCCGCACCTGCGAAGACCTTGTCCGCTTCTGTGAGTCACACCTGCGATTAAACATCCGCAGGTGCGGTTACACCAGCACCAGCAACTTCAGCAACAACAACTCTCCAAACTCCCTGTTAACCACTCAAAAACCATCCCGAGCCCCTCAGGACCCCAACCAAACATACCAACATATCATATATGATCATTCAAACTTAGTTTCACTCTCGGAACACCCAAAATAACATCAAACATCAAAATCACATCGAATAGAAGCCTAAGAACTTTGAAATTTCTAAATTCCACCAACGATGCCGAAACCATCCAAGCCACCTCCAATTGACCTGAAATTTTGCAGACATATCCAAAATGACATTACGAACTTGTTTCAGCTTCCAGAATTCTATTCCGACCCCGATAGCCTAATTTCCACTACCGATCGGAACTCGCTAAAAACTAACTTTCGCCAATTCAAGCCTAATTCTACACCGGACATCAAAATTATTCTGAACACATTCCTAAGTCCTAAATAACCTAAGGAAGCTATCCGAGCCATCAAATCTGCATATAAGTCAACTCTCAGTTGACTTTTATAATTATAAGGCTATTTTTAGAGACGAAGTGTCTCAATTCTCATGACAACCATTCCGATTCCGAGCCAATCAACTCTAACACATCATAAACAGAATAACCACCTATGACAAGGCAATAACAGTAAATATAATGCAGGTTCTACGTAACGACCGACCGGGTCGTTACACCAAAAATGAAGATGGATTCAAGAAATTTAATCAAAATCGAGTATAGAACACTTACCCCAATCCATATGGTGAAAATCGCCTCCAACAATTGTCTAAATCCAAGCTCCTCATCTCAAAATATGACCAAATGAACAAACCTTCCATATTAAGTATTTTTGTCAAGCTGATCTGCCTTGTTTTGCATGCCAAATAATCTCGAAACTTACTTTTGATGGCTCTAACGGATTCCGTGTGGAATTTCAGTCAAGTTAGACTTTTGAATTACTCCATTTGACCTTATAATAAAGAAGATATGTTGGTTTTAATATTTGAAAATAGTGCATTTACAAATACATAGTCAGTGGTAATTTCGTAATTAATCTGAAAAATCTAGTAACTCAGTTCTTGGTAAAATGATCATAAATCATCATACGATGTCCAAATTCGATGAATATTTTTGCTACGGATCTAATACTGTTCAATGTGGTACCATTTATGCTTGAAGAAACGCAGTCGAAACATAAGAAAAATGAGCGCAACAAAACCCAAACCTATCAGAACCCCTCGGAACCCCGTATAAACTTACCAAAGAGTCCCATAACATAACACATACTTACTCGAAGCCTCAAATCACGCATAACAACATCGAAATGATAAAACGTACCTAAAATGGAACTTAAAGAACTTTCGAACTTTCGACTCCCAAAAACTCGCGCCGAAACATATCAAATCAACTCGGAATGAACTCAAAGTTTGCACACAAATCTTAATACATCATAGAAGCTACTAGTGACCGATCGGGTCGTTACAAAGATACAGGTTGCAGAGTCAACAATAAAGAAGTTGATATACAACTATGGCATAGTCGACTAGGACATGTTGCTATTTTCGTAATGATGAAAATTCTACATGTTTCTTAAGAAGTTATAACTGATAGATTAGCTAACTGCAAAATGCGTCCATGTGCAAAATAAACTAGGCTTCCATTTCCTACCAACAGTATTAAAACAACCAACTATTTTGAATTCGTTCATATGGGTGTATGGGGACCCTACAAGTTCCCTACCTTTGATGGATGTAGATACTTCTTGACTATATTAGATGATCATTCAAAAATGACTTGGCTCTATTTGTTTGCTTTAAAGTCTGATGTGTGTGTTCTCATTCAACAGTTTGTTCAGCTTGTTAAAACACAATTTGAAAGAACAGTTAAAGTCATCAGAACAGTAGTGGTACAATTTATCAACCCTGTCTGTTGTGAATTTTTCAACAAACTTGGGATCATTCATAAACAAAAAGTGTTTATACCCCACAACAGAATGTGGTCGCAGAAAGAAAGCATATACGCATTTTGGAAATCATTAGAGCCATCAGGTTTCAAGGCTCCATACCAGCTACATTTTGGGGAATGTGTGTGCTTCCAGTTGTTCATACAATAAATAGAATTCCTAGCTCAATAATTCAGCACATGTCCCCCTTTGAGAAATTGTACAAAAGGAAACCATCAATTTCAACACCTGAGAGTTATAGGGTGTCTATGTTATGCTAAATATATACAAGAAATTGACAAAATGCTGTCTAGAACAAGAGTTGCAGTGCATATGGGATATGCAGAAAATCAGAAAAGATATCTATTATATGACTTTGAGGAACGAGAGTTCTTTGTCAACAGAGATATAATATTCAAACAGAATGTCTTCCTTTTCCTTATCAGAACAAACAACAAAATCAGTCTATTTTTACTAACACTACACAAAACCAACCATATCTTTATACAAAGCTTCATACTACAGAAGACAACCAATATTTACATACTATTGTCCTTAATAGTCATCAAACTGAAGCATAGGAAGTCACTACACAAAATGCTGAACAAAATGTAGAGCCAGAAGATGAAATAGTTGATTCATCTCCATCAGCAGATCCTGCATTCATGAAGATCCCATACAACTTCACAATCAAGATGATCAAGTAGAGAAATTTCCTCAGAGTCTTGTAGAATCACTAGTCAATCAAAGAAAATAAAAAAGAGAAAGACAACCACCTATATGGATGGAAGACTTTGTATCACTTAACATTCACAAAGATACTCCATATGTCATATCCAACTACATAACCTATGACAAACTAAATCCTGAACATCAAGCTTACATTGCCAAGATTTCAACTGTTACAGAACCAAATAACTAATCAAAAGCCTTAAAAAATCCAAGATGGGTGGATGCTATGAAAGATGAGATTGAAGCCTTACAGAAAAATCATACATGAGAGGTTACTTCCCAACCAGTACCTATAGGGTGTAAGTGGATTTATAAAGTAAAATACAAGTCTACAGGAGAACTTGAAAGATTTAAGGCACGACAAGTTGCCAAAAGATATAGTCAACAAGAGGGGATAAATTATCATGAAAAAAATTTCCCAGTTGTAAAGATGAAGAGAGTCATAACAATCTTAACTCTTGCTGCACAGAAGAAATGGTTCGTTCACCAAATGGATGTATATAATGCATTTCTGCAATAGAACCTTAATGATGAGATATATATGAAATTTCCACAGGGATTTAGGACTCAGAGGGAGGGGGGGATTAAATCAGTATGTAGACTCCTTAAATCATTGTATGGATTAAAGTAGGTTCCCAAACAGCGGAATGCAAAATTGTCTAAAACACTGCTGAAAATGGAGTTCAAACATAGACAGTACGATCAAGTCTCTACTTGAAACATACTCAACAAGGTTTAGTTCTAGTACTAGTGTATGTTAATGATATGCACATCACTGGAGATACTCTAACTCTGATTCAAGACACAAAGGACAGACTAGCACAAGCATTCAAGATGAAGGATCTAGGTGAATCGAAGTTCTTCCTAGGTATTGAGTTTGCAAGAACAACTCAAGGTATACTAATGCATCAAAGAAAATGCACCTTGGAACTTATTTCTGAGTTAGGATTAAGTGCTGCTAAACCAGCATCTTCACCCATGGACATCAATATCAAAATTGACCACTAAAGAATATGATGATCATCTAGCAAGAACATGAACTAACACAACTACTGATCCTACTGATCAAAATGCATACCAGAGATTGATTGGAATACTACTATATTTAACTATGTCCAGACCTGACATTTCATACCGTGTTGAAATACTAAGTCAGTATTTACACCAGCCAAAGAAATCACAAATGGAAGCTGTTATAAGGATTGTCAAATACGTAAAGAAGGAACTAGGAAAATGTATCTTATTGTCAAGTGGTAAATCAAAAGAAATAACTGCATATTGTGATGTAGATTGGACAACTAATGCTTAGTCAAGAAAATCGGTGACATGATATCTTATTAAATTAGGTGACTCTCTAATCTCATGGAAGTCAAAGAAGAAAACTACTATATCCAGAAGTTCTGCTGAAGCAGAATATAGAAGTATGACATCAACTGTTACAGAACTAGTTTGGATACTAGGACTCATGGAAGAGTTAAAAGCTTAGGTGAAGTTACCTATTGTGATTTGCAGTGACAGCAAATCAGCAATATAAATTGCATCCAATCTAGTCTACCATGAAAGAATAAAACATATCGAAATATATTGTCATTTTATAAGAGAAAAAATAGTTCAAGGCCTTGTTTCGACTCAACATCTTCCTACAAGAGAACAACTTGCAGATATTCTAACTAAGGGATTAAACACGTTGCAGCATGAATACCTTACATTCAAGCTAGGAGTTCTAAACATTTTCACTAAATCTTAGGTTGAGGGGGAGAGTTGAAGACTGAAGCTACAATATACAAAGCTAGAGACTAAGCTGTATTTTAGTAAAGTTGTAACCGAAATCGGGAAGGTAGTTATTAACTACCTTGTGGTAGTTATAGGAATAACAATATCAGTAGAGCTGATTTTTTCTCTATATATGTAGACGATCAGCTCATTATAAAAGACAATTCAATAAAAATCGAATACAATACACTTTACTTACTCCTCTCTCAAGATCATTTAATTACCTCTTCTTTCTCGACTTTATCTCTGCTATGATAACTTTAACCCTAATCTTTCACTTCTTCTTAGCTCATATAGTAGAACATAAATCAGTACAAAGTTCAACTACGTTGTAGCCAAAATAATTAAAAGAATTTATATTTAGGTTACTCCCTTATTTAGGTCATAATTTATTGAAAGAACTGTGTAACTTGTAGTAATGATTTATCAAAGTAGTTTAGGCGCTCACTTAAAAATGGATTCTGATAATAAGTATATTAGTTACGTTAGTCTCGAAGAGTTACATTGAGAAAATGATTTAGCTAATTATAATACTGATATTAATATATTCTTACAGGTTTGATTTCCACAAATATTTCCTCAAGGAAGGCAAGAGCCAAGAGGGAGAGGCAACATTTTCCAACAACTTGAATTGCAATAATGATCATCTTACATAAGACGAAATTCCTTGGGCAGATAATGATTATGGATGGGTTTGTGTAGAATTTGGTGGCTATAGGGAAGGAGCTTTGAAGAGGCAAATGTCATTTCAAAAACTCTGTCATGATAACTTTAACCCTAATCTTTCACTTGTTACATAGGGTTTTGCTGAGAAATTCCTTCATAACTTAACAGAGTAAAACGTAATTACTCTCCCCCAAGATAGTCATTAGTAATTAATGAAGTGAATAAAAATAATACTAAGTGATTCTTTCCCACTTAAATTTTGATGCTCAATTTTAGTGATTCAACTTTGCTAAGAAAAGATCACATCTTTTATGGTGTAACCAATATCAAAAGACAAAGGGAAAGGGAACCTACCAAGTTATACAAAAGAATAATTCAAGTCCCAAGAAATTATAGACAATATCAGTTCTTCCTCTTATTCCTAGGCCCCTTTTTATCGCGAAAGAGAATGATTCGACGGATTGAGCTTATAATGATCTAGATACTAAGCAATAATTGAATTAATAATTACTTAAAACTAAGAAAAATAGCATACTACTAAAATATACCGGTTAAGTAAATTGAATTATATCCATATACGCAAATTCATAATTATGCTGTCCCATTAAATTGGAGGCATTGAATATAGGCAACCCCATTGCATATTTTATAAGTTGTACCATTACCAAGACATATCCACTATCAACTCCAGAATGACGATGATATGCTTGATAACATTTCACCACCGACACAAACATTTATTTGCTTGTTATATATATATATATATATATGACGAATGTTGTGGCGTTCTAACAGCGGCAGATCAAAGAAGAACTTGATGAGCGAAATCCGTTGACAAACAAAAAAGAGAACCTTTTGAATTCCAATGCTTAACGTTCCCTGATAACCTAGGATTAGTGGTAATAGGGCTGATTTGGTATCTTGAAAATTGGGATTTGATGGTATCTGTAGAACGGATCCCATGGGCTTCTCGGATGGAGGTTGGTTGAAGATAATATGATGCATGTCTTTGGTTTCTCATCTGTGCTCGATATTCACATTAGGTTGCATATTAATCTGAATTTATATGGTGGAAGGCTCATTAGGCGTTCTTTATATCTATATTTAGGACTTGAATCTGAGATCTTTGCTTAGGGGTAAATGAGTCCTACCCATTCCCGTCAAATTTGATAAGAGTAATAGCAGTTGTAGTACAAGAGAGGAGTTATAGTTGTGCATGTCAACATTTTTAATTTTTTTTTGGTCTAATAATACTCCTAAAGATATTTACAAATTCTAAATTTATTATTGCTGAACGAATTTGTCGGGCTTATTTAACTAGAATTTAGAATACAAACCTAATTATCTTTTTTTATATATCTTACCTTATTCATTTATATATTCCTATAAAATGATTATTATTCCTTTTTAGTACGGAATTCATAAGCACAAGTGCTGCCATGATAACAGTGATATAAAAAAGTAAAAAAAGAAAAAGAAAAAAGTGAATATTTGCGATGAACTTGATTGACCCATCAATGTTAAACTAATTAATTAGGGTATTGAAACTATGTAAAAAGCATTATTGTTCAATGAAAGTTAATATGATGGCATTTTTGCAAACGAAAGTTAACATAGATTAATGTGTGCAATTGAAGAGATCATAACAATATTACAGGGTTGTTTGGAACTTATAAAGAAAGAAAGTAATCGTGGGTGGTTGGTGCTGGAATAATAATATATCAAAACTCAAAAGTAAAGAGGAAAAAGGCAAGAAGCTTTTATATAGCAGCCAAAAAGTCAAATAGGCCCTTGTCTTTCAATCTATCATGATGATATCTTCAGCTCATACAGAGGTATAGATTTGCAACCAAGATTCATTATCATTGCTCTTGATTTTTTGTGCTTTTTTTGATGGCATAAAGAAATCTTACATATATACTGATACCAAAAGTAACCCTATATCTATATATATTTACGTATTCCCAACTTTTAATTTTCAGTTTTCAGGAGTTGTTTTGTTCTTTTTTTTAGATATGACGGGCAAGTATGCATTATTTGTATTTAGGCCGTCTCCGACCCCTGCCTCTATTTTCTTCTTTAAAATGGAGTAACGTTACTCTAACCATTACGCTATTTTTTACTCTAAAAAATATATTTCATTTTATATTCTCTCTTTAATATTATATTATTGTTATTATTTATTTTATTTTTTTTATTTTTTTTAAAAGAAATTCTATCTTTTTTTTTGCATATTCATCACATATAATTTAATATAAAATTATTTGTCCATAAATTTTTAAATAATATAATTTGTAAGCAAATATTCTAGATTATATATATTAACGTATAATTCATATAAAAGTGAAAACATTGAGGTACAAGATAATTAAATACATATTACATTATGGTAAAATTCTGATTAAAAATTACATAAATATTCAACTTTCACCTCTAGTATGCTCTAATAAATGATCTATTAATGTATTACGAAGTGCAAAATGAGCATCTTTATCCTTAATTCTTTTGTATCGAGCTAAAAATTATTCAAATCAGTGATTTCATCTACTACCTTCTACCGTTGGAGGTAGACATTTCCCAATCATCTTGAATTTGTGCATTAAGATCACACTCATCCTCGACCATTATTATATTTTCATTTAATGTATTTTCAATTTTTACTTTTTTATTGTAGCAACATCAAAAATTCTATATTCGCACCTTTCAATTTTAGCAACATCTAATATTTTATATTCGCACCATTCATTTTTTGAGATGATTATATAATTTTTGTATAATTATAACTTATAATAAAATTAACTTATAATTTTACCTAGAAATAATAAATGCACGAAAATTAATTTATCAAAATTATACGCCAAAGTTAAGATGCAAAATCAATATTATAAAGCTATTACATAAACATAATTAGGTATATATAAAGAGATAAATTAAAAGAGTTAAATAATAAAATAATAATAATGTAAGGATGAATAGAAATGGAGGAGATGAATAGTGTCACTCCAAATTTTGAGTAACACTATTCATCCCCCATTTTGTAATAAAAAATGAGGGAGCATTGGAGACGCCTTTTGGCAAAAAATGATTGTTTTGAAAAAATGGGGGAGCGTTGGAGATGCTCTTACTGGAATTTGAACTCTGATTATTCATGATTTTTACCCATTTTAGTGATTATTAGGCAATTTCCAACCCTTGCCTCCATTTAGACTCCAAAAAATGGAGTAAAGTTACTCCAACCATTACTCTATTTTTCACTCTAAAAAACAGTATTCCATTTTATATTCTTCTCTCTCTTCAATATTATATTATTATCTTTTATTTAAATTTTATTTTCTTATTTGTATTAAAAAAATTCTATCTCTTTTTTCTACATATTCATCACATAAAATTTATATTCCTTTCTTATATAATCATTGAATATAAAATTATTTTACACCATAAATTTTTAAATAATATAATTCGTAAGCAAATATTACAGCATACATATATTAACTAATAATTCAAATAAAAATGATATCATTGAGATACAAGATAATTAAATATATATTACATCATGGTAAAATTCAGATTAAATACTACATAAATATTCCACTTCCGCCTTTAGTCTGCTCTCATAAATGATCTATTAGTGCATTACGAAGTGTAAAATGAGCATCTTTGTCTTTAATCCTTTTGTGTCGAGCTAAATTATTCAAATCGGTGATTTTCATCTACTACCATTTTTACCGTTAGAGGTAGACATTCCCGATCATCTTAAATTGGTACATTAAGATCACGCTCATCCTCGATTATCATGTTGTGCAATATAATACATATAGTTATTATATAAAGAGATAAATTAAAAAAATTTAATAATAATAAAATAATAGAGAATATAAATAGAAGAGATGAATAGTGTCACCCTCTATTTTGCAGCAAAAAATACAGCAGCGTTGGAGACAAATTACTCCAAAAACCACATGCATTATAGCAAATGCAGTTGGTGTTGGAGATGCCCTTATGCCACATCTCTAACTGCAAAGTTTATTTGTTTAAAAGATAACTTATGAGTTTAAGTTCTATGCTTCCATAGATTGATGGTGCAGAAAGTAATTACACATAAAATTATCAATAAGAAATAATTTATAATCTTATAAAAAATGTAAGTAACACTTCTATTATAGGTTAAAATTCAGTTAGGAGTCATTTCGCAGGATGTATAAGAATAGTATTAAATAGGGGGTATTAGGTGTAACGACCCGCCCGGTCGTTTCGAGAGTTATAACCCCGTTTCCCTCATTTCTGTTTCTTTAGTGTTTTACAACTGCATTTTGTTGTATCGGTTGGTTGGTTCGAGTCTGGAGTGGCTTCGGAGTGAATTGAGACACTTAGTCTCTTTATTAGAAGCTTAAGTTGGAAAAAGGTCAACCAGATGTTGCTTATGTGTAAACGATATCATATTTGAATTTTGATGGTTCCGTTAACTCCGTTAGGTAATTTTGGACTAAGGAGCGCATTCGGAATGTGTTTTGGAGGTCTATTGTAGAATTAGGCTTGAATTGGCGAAACTTGAAAATTTGGCGATTATGGTCGGCAGTGGAAAATTTGATATCGGGGTCGAATTGGATTTACGGAAGTTAGAGTAGGTTTGCGGTATCATTTTTGACGTGTATGTAAAATTTGAGGTCATTCGGACGTGATTTGATAGGTTTCGACGTCATTTGCTGAATTTGAAAGTTTAGAGGTTCTTTGGCTTGAATCCGAGCATAATTTGGTGTTTTGATGTTATTTTGAGTGATTCGAGGGTCCGACTAAGTTCCTATAATGCTATGGGACGTGTTGGTATGTTTGGTTGAGGTCCCGAGGGCCTCAGGGTGATTCCAGGTGGTTAACGGAAGGTTTGGAGTTGAAGAGATGCAGCCGAATCTGCTGCTACTGGTGTTTTCCGCACCTGCAAAGTGGAGGCGCAGTTGCGAGCCCGCAGGAGAGACTGAGGAGCCGCATATACGGCCTGGAGTACCTGGACAGGAACCGCATGTGCGAAGATATTCCCGCACATGGGAGAGTCGCATATGCGGGGCAGGCAGGCACAATGCGAGGTGGTTTCCGCACCTGCGATGATCGTAGATGCGGTCATTAGCCGCAGAAGCTGTCGAAGAGCTTTAAGTGAGTTACCGCAGAAGCGGAGTTTCGTCCCCAGATGCGGAACTGGCACTGCACCAGCGGTTTCACTGGCCAGAAGGTATAAATAGAAGACTTCGGAAATTCTTCTCATTTTCACAATTTTGAACACGGACTTTGCAACTTTTGAGGAGATTTTTGAAGGAAATTCGAGGGTTATCATAGAGGTAAGTTTCTTGAGTCTAATTATCCTTAGCTATGGTGTTTTTCCGTTAATTTCTCACCTAATTAGTGGGATTTTGACGTGAAAAACAGGGTTTAGGGCTTGAGAATTTGGTGAGTGGATTTGGGAGATTTGAGAGACTAAGGTCGGATTTTGATAAATTTGGTATGGTTAGACTCGTGCATGAATGGACTTTCGGGTTTTGTGAATTTTGTGGGGTTTCGAGACGTGGGCCTGGGGGGCGGGTTCGGGTTAATTTCGAAATTTGGACTATAATTTGATACTTTTCTTGTGGATATGGTCCCTTAGCTTAAATTGATTGTGTTGTATTACTCGTGGCTAGATTCGAGACATTCAAAGGCTGAATTGAGAGGCAAGGGCATTCCGGAGTAGGACTTTTCTTGGTTTGAGGTAAGTAACGCTTTTTAAACATGGTTCTGAGGGTTCGAACCACCCAAATTATATGCTATGTGATTGGTATTGAGGTGACGCACATGGAAAGTGGTGGTCGGGTAGGCGTGCACCGTGAGAATTGACCTGGGTGACTCCATGGCACCGTTTAACGACTCTATTGTGTTGATCTCCCTGTTTTCATCGTGTGACAAAGTAGTTGAGCCGTAAATCATGCTAGATATCATGTTTAGCTTTGTGTCAGTATTGTTTGGACCCTTAGTGGTCATTTCTTACTATCATCTCACTAGTTTTTCATTTACTATTCCATACTCAGTCATGATCATGCATTAGTTTTATATCATGTCTCAGTATCAGTTACTTATTTGTTCATCATATCATCTTTCTGGGTTGTTTTCATGACATCGTGAGCCCGTGGTGATACTGGATAGGTGATGACTGAGTGAGGCCGAGATCCTGGTTATGAGTGACAGTTATGGGATTGTCACGAACCAAATTTCTCTCTGTTGGGTATCGTGATGGCACCTAGTCCTAAAGGATAGGTAAGCCTAACAGTTAATAATGACAACCATGAGTAAAGGAAACTAACAGTCTCGATATTGAAATCTTGACAGAATTTACAAAGTTTTCCCAAAACCGGTAATACAAGTCATAAGCTCTACGAATATTCTACAACTTCTAAATACAACTGTTCGAAAATAAATACAACAATGTATGAATACTACTTATAAGAAGGTGACTCTGAAGCCTGCGAACGCAACAATAGGTTACCTTGAGTCTCCCCGTCAATGGTCCATGCGGCTACTAACAATCAATGCCTGGATCTGTGCAACAAAAATACACAGAAGAGTAGTATGAGCACACCACAACGGTGCCCAGTAAGTATCAAGACTAACCTTGGTGGAGTAGTAACGAGGACTAGTCAAGACACCACTGGTCTATAAAAAATAACTAACATGAATAAAGAAGTAAGCGAACACTACATCTATCTAAGAACTCACTTGATAATTTACAACAATGACAATATAATGCGGAAGGAAATTACAGAAAAATAACCACGAAACAGCACAAAATACACAGAAAGATGGACAACAAAAACAAGCCAAACCAGAAGAAACCACAATGCACTAGGGAACCCCACAACTCAACTCTACGTTTATTTAATCACATCGAGCCTTAGCCATTAAATTCCATAAACTGGTGGAACCCTTTAAACAATAGATCATATGAAAAGCTTTGCAAGAAACATCATTTTTAATATAGAAAGATTTCCTTTGAAAACATACTTTCTCCAAAATATATATAAGTATATGTACTAGAGAGAATTACGTAAAACATAGTTTTCTTTCAAAATACGAAGTTTCCAAAGATGCTTTCCCAATAAAAGACTTCCAAGTATCATTTTATGCAAGACTGGTGCTTTTCAAATATACCTTCGATGTAAAAGCCTTCAGATATAATCATTTTGAAACCATTACTTTTCAATAATACTTTTCAATGAAATATCGTAATCGTAATCTCCTCAAGGTAAATCCGTCGGAACTCAATTCGCACTCAAAACTTGTCTTGTCAATAATTGTAGTAAGAGGTCAGTAGGAATATCTGGATTTAAAACAACGGAATATTAACTCTTAAACAAATGTAGTAAATATCAAACAAGGACACAGAAAAATATAATGCCAAAACAAGTGTACGACATGTCCCCTCGTGCTAAAATAAATAATCACTCGGCATAGAATGTCCCCTCGTGTATAGCCTCACAATCACTCGACACGGTATGTCCCCTCGTGCATAAATAAATAAATAAACACTCGGCACAGAATGTCCCCTCGTGCATAGCCTCACAATTACTCGGCACAAATGTCCCCTCGTGCATAAAGAAAAAAATAAACACTCGGCACGGAATGTCCCCTCGTGCATAGCCTCACAATCACTTGGCACGGAATGTCCCCTCGTGCATAGCCTCACAATCACTCGGCACGAAATGTCCCCTCGTGCATAAATAAATAATTAAACAACACATTGACGAAACCAATCGACAATAGGAAATATAAATCACAACGTCCCAGCAAGGGAATCAACAATGCAAACAATATCATAACAACACAAACAATAATAGAGAACACACCATCCCAGCAAGGGAGTCAACAATGAAAACAACACCATCCCGGCAAGAGAGTCAACAATGAAAACAACACCATCCCGGCAAGGGAAAACAGCTATAACCAATCTCGCTTAAGAAATTTAATTTTACGGAATAAACTCAACTTAAACGAAGGTCCAGAAATAGGCAACATCAGGGAAACATCCACAACATAAAATGTTTATCAACTGACCCAAGTAGCACATAAAGGAGGAATCGTAGGAATTATAATGTAAGACTCACGAGCATGCTAGACACCAACGAACGGATGTTCTAATTACGGCTAAGCCACTATAAAACTAGATAACACTAATATAGTCCATTTGACAGTTTTAGGAAGCAAATATAGCATAAAGATAAGAGCGGTAAAATATTCAGTTAAGTCATTTAGGATCAAATAATCAACGAAGGAATCCAAAAGTAAGTAATCCTAATTTAAGCAGGAAATCCTGAAATTAATAACCAAGGATGCAAATGTAACAATTACAACTCATACACAGGTAACATAAGAACCTACGAATCCTAAAAGGCCAATCTATTAGCAAATAAGTCTGAGTACGCACTCGTCACCTCGTATACACGGGCTACAATCAACAAGGAAGACTCAATCCTAAGGGGTAGTCCCTCCCCCCCCCCACAAGGTTAGGTAAGATACTTATCTCAAAGACGACCAACCGGTACTTAAAAATAAACTTCACGGGCGGAAAGACCTCCGTACGGCTCCAAATAAACTAAAACAACTTCAAAATACACATAACACGTATAAGGAATGATTCCGAATAATAAAGTTTCAATCTTTACTAATTTATGAAAATCGACCCAAAAGTCGACCCGGGGCCCGCACCTCGGAACCTGACAAATATTACAAATTCCGATTACCCATTCCGATACGAGTTCACCCATACTAAATTTATCCAATTCTGATATCATTTGGTCATTCAAAACATGAATTTTTATTTTAGAAGTTTTCTTTCAAAACCCATAATTTTCTCAACCCAAAAAACCAATTAAATGATAAAAACAAGAACTAATTCATGAAATATACTTAATTATAGTGGAAGAACACTTACCCATTTGATTTGTGTAAACAATCCTCAAAGAATCGCCCAAAACCGAGCTCTAGAAGTCAAAATATGTTAAAAATGGCTCAACCCTCGTTTTTGGAATCTTATATTTAGCCCAGGCGTGTAATGAATCGTGATCGCGGAGTATGGTTTGCGATCGCGAAGAGGAACGTGAAAAAATGCCAAGGTACCCTTTTTGTTCAATGCGATCGCGGGCTCATTGTTGCGATCGCATAGAAAGAGAAATGGCCACTGCAAAAATGGCATTGTGCGATCGCGATTGTGAAGATGCGATCACGAAGAAGAGGAAAATATACTTCTGCGATCACGAACGTGAGCATGCGATCGCGTAGAGTGAAGTCTTCAAGCTGTGCGATCGCGGAGGGAAAGATGCGATCGCGGAGTGTATGGTTTATGGAGGTATGCGATCGCAGATGTGCATTTGCGATCGCACTGAAGGAAAATCTGGGCTGCTCAAAGAGACTCTATGCGATCGCGGCTACTCCTATGCGATCGCGGAGTGTATGGTTTATGGAGGTATGTGATCGCGGATGTGCATTTGCGATCGCACTGAAGGAAAATCTGGGCTGCTCAAAGAGACTCTATGCGATCGCGGCTACTCCTATGCGATCGCGGAGTGTATGGTTTATGGAGGTATGTGATCGCGGATGTGCATTTGCGATCGCACTGAAGGAAAATCTGGGCTGCTCAAAGAGACTCTATGCGATCGCGGCTACTCCTATGCGATCGCATAAAAGGAAACCAGAAGACAAATTTCAGCTGTTCAAAAATGAGGAAAATGGATCCGACACCCATTCGAAACACGCCCGAGGCCCCCGAGACCCCGTCAAACCACACACACAAGTCATATAACCTAACACGGACTCACTTGAGGTTTCAAAATACATAAAACAACACTAAAAGAATGAATCAAACCAAAATCAAACATAGGAATTTTGAAAACTTCAAATATTAAGACTCGCGTCGAAACCTATCAATTCAACCCGGATTAACGTGAAATTTTGCAGACAAGTCCCAAATGACACCACAAACCTACATCCACTCTCGAAATTCCATTCTGAGCTCGATATCAAAATTTCACCTATCGGCCGAAATCGCGAAAATTCTAACTTTCGCCAAATTACCTCAAATCACTCTACAGACCTCCAAATCAAATTCCGGACACGCGCCTAAGTCCAAAATCATCATACGAAGCTGTTGACATTAACCAAAACTCATTCTGAGGCCGTTTACACAAAAGTCAAATCTCTGGTCAACTTTCATCACTTAAGCTTCCAAAACTGAAATTTGTCTTCCAATTTCGACTCCGAATTACCTGGTAACTGAATCTAACCACACACGCATGCTGTTATACACAACGTGAAGCTGTTTATGACTTTACACCACCGAACGAAGCTTAAATTTTCAAAACGACCGGTCGGGTCGTCACAGGGATCGGGCTACATGCCGCAACGGTTATATTGATGATTGTGATAGCGTTTGGGCTGTAGGAGCCCCTCCGGAGTCTGTAACACCCCCAATGAGCGCATATGTTATTATTGAGGGATGGATTTCCCTGGATATAGATTTTTCCGAAGAACTTGATTCCCGGAGATGGATTTTTCCACGTGGTTGGATTGCCCTTTTTCCTCGGTATTGGGTGACTTTCTGTCAGTGTTGTTTATATTCCGGGATAGATTTCCCTGGGCCGGATGGCCATATACCGTATCGAGTGGTTGAGCACTTGAGAGTGAGAGCATATAGTGCATTTCATACAGTCTATGCATTAGCATGTAAAGGATACTGAGTTTTATACTATGCACTATTCATATCTGCATTTACTTTACTACCTTGCATTGATTATTTGACTTGAAAGCATGCCTACGATTTCGCGCATTTATTTCTGTTATGTCTGTTGAGGGTGGGTTGTCACTACCTTTCAATCTAAAGTTTGGACTTGTTACTTACTGAGTTGGTGTACTCACGTTACTTCCTGCACTTTGTGTGCAAATCTAGGCATTTCTGGTCACGACAGCCGAATCTGGAGTTGGGGAAAATTGAGGTAGCTGCACGCGTTCGCGGACCTTGATATTGTTGGTCGGTCAATTAAATTAAAAAAAATTGTCAAAAACCGACTAAAGTTGGTCGATTTTTTAATTATGTAATTATATAAAATGCACCATCTGGGAATCTAACTGGGGTCTGTACTGTGGTATGATACTATTCTACCACTAAACCATTGGTATATTTTGTTTTAATACTGTCTTTTATTTTATTTATACTCTTTAATTATATTTTCGCACGAAAATAACCGACTAACGTTGGTCGTTTTATTAAAAAATGAAATTACCGACTGAATTCAGATGATTCTTTAAAATAACCGGCCGAATTAACTGACTGATTTCGGTCATTTTTTAAATATTAATTTTAATTTATTTTAAATAAAAAACCGATCAAAGATGGTCGGTTTCTTGAAAAATAAATTTCACGGGACTCAAAAATGGTTTCTCGCATTTTTGCGGCAAAGAAAACATACCAAAGTTGGTCTGTTTCGTAAAAAAAAACTAAAAAATAAAATATTTTGAAAAACTGACCAACTTTAATAGATTTTTGGGTCGGTTATTTTACTGAACAAAATTGATCGATCGACCTTGATCGATTTTTCCCGAATTTCTAGTAGTGCAATCATGTCACATACGGATTTAACCACCCAATATGTTTAGTTCAACTCCTATATTTGTCTTAAAACAAATTCAGTGATTGAACTCAGTAGCTAAGAATGAAAGGATTCTGGTTTTTGAGACTCATATAGCATAGTAGTTGAACTTCTTTCTCTCTTTCCCTTTTGAGAGCATAGGCCTATCATTAATTAACGCCTTTTTTTCCTCCACTTTGTATCAAGTTTCTGTTCCATTATTTTGTACTCATCTCCTTGCCCTTTTATCATTGGATCCATTAAAGATTTCATAGTTAATATTTTTTTTAAAATCCCGAATGAATGGCATGATACTTCAATGCAACAAATGTAAAAAGTCACTCTACTTTTTGGACGAAAAAGGCAAAGAAAGAAACAAACACAGAGCATTAAAACATGAAAAAGCTCCCATGTTCTCACCCTCCATACTGTTTTAATTTGGTTGACCTTTGGGTACAATATGGATTTACCTATTGCTTTTAGGTTAAAGTTGCAACATGCAGTACAACTTAAATCTAATTGACTTTGTTTAGAAAACCCACTCTAAGTGGTAGCACATCACTTGGTTCTTTTCTTTGTTGTTGTCCTTTTTCCCATTTTTTTTGGGTGTGTTTTCTAATAATTTTAGCTTTCTTACTGATCTTTTAAACCTTCTTACTTTTTAATGGTAGACCAGCTTATAACGAAGAGATGAAAAAGAAAAAGGTGCGAGCTATTGTGAAGTGGAAGAAAATATTATTTCACATTTTGAAAAAGTGTTTCGATATGAATTTCACTTAGATAAATAATTGAGGATTTATAGGTGAAACTATTGTTTCTTTAAAAAAGATTAAAGATTCACAAATATTATGACTATGGCTAAACGGATATCATATAATTGAGTTTCAGTTAGTATATACTATCATATAATCTAGGTAACATATTTTATTCTTAAAATTATAAATCTCAAAAAGCTTACATGTAAATATTCACATAAGGGCTCGTTTCGTAGAGGGATAAAAAATAATTAATCCGGGGTCTAAATTTAAGAAGAGTTTATCTCATGTTTGGTTGGTAGAAAATTGCAGTATAATTAATCTAAGAATTTCTTCATCCCTATGTAAAGGTGGAATAACTAATCCCGGGATAATTAATCCTGGGACGACCCCTGAACAGTGTAGCCAAAACTAGTCCAACATATCTACGTGGCACATTAAGAGGAGCTATTGTGTTCCTTTTAACCTAAAATGTAGATATAAAGATCATCTTCTCTTATTGTTTGGTGTGTTACCAAATATTATAGCCCTTACAGTTTCAAAGTCTTTTCCTTTTATAAGAAACAAAATAGCCTGCTCTCTTCTTCACACAATCTGAGAGAGATCTAAAGAGAGAGATGTTTAGCCAGAGTTTGTTTGAGGATGAAGCTGATATGTCATCACAACTTGGATTTTTCACTTTTCCTCCAAACAACAACAACAACAATATGGGCAGTGCAATTACTACTACTTTACCATTTGGAATATGCAACCATAAAACCCTCACCATAATCCCTCCCTCTTTTGCAGCAGATAATAGTTCCCTAATTGAATCTACTGCTCTAAGGCACAAACAAGACCTTACTACTACTATTTTTGGAGGACCCCATCTTCTTTCCTTGCAAAAATCCACTCCAAATACATGGTAATCTTTTCTCTAGGAAAATGATAATACTAATATTTCTTTCAAAATTTAATTCATCACATGCAAAAAAATGCCTTTTATTTATTTGGTTAATTAGTATGATGATGCTATAGTTGACACCAACTTTGTTGTAGTTTTTGTTAATTTGCATGTCTAGAAGTCATAGTTACTTTATATGTTTAAGATTATTTTTGGAATTGATTTTAGGGCATGGGGAGAAGTAAATGAGAGCAACAATATAAAGAGATCAAGGGATAATATTGATGATCATTTAGGGGTTTCAGCAATTAAGATGAAGAAGATGAAATCATCAAGAAGGAAAGTAAGAGAACCAAGATTTTGTTTCAAGACTCTGAGTGATGTGGATGTGTTAGATGATGGTTATAAATGGAGAAAATATGGCCAGAAAGTTGTCAAAAATACCCAACATCCCAGGTACCTATATTAATTAACTTCTTCCCATTCTAAATCTCTTCTTTATTTGTTAGTTTCCAAACAATGGCTACTCCTTCCTTGGAATTCTCTAGCTCCATCTTAGAAAGAAAAAGCAGTCTTGTACACAAAGTATTCCACGTTCACGTAGTATTCGGAAAGACCATACCCCGATCCTCGGCTTTAACCGTGACCTATAGATCACAAGCAGATAATTTTCCATTATTCCAAGGCTCTCTATCTCTGTTTCGATAAAATATAGTGCCTATCTTTTTTCTTTTTTTCTTTTGTATTTTTAAATCCAAAAATTTATTATTTAGCCACTTTTATCCACTAGTCAGTCATTAGCTGCTGATACTATTATAGCTTCTGTAGATTAGATTGGGATTTAGTTAAGGATATTATGTAGGTAATTTCCTGAGAGAGGGCTAAAAGAAGTGTTATTATTAACTTCAAAAGATAGTAAATCATTTGAATAGTATTAACTTGGTATTCATGAAATGATAGCTTTTTTGGGCCATGTTTCAGAACTTAAATCAGATCGTATTGGCAGAGCTGAATCTTGACGATCTTTTAATTAAGAATATTTGAAAATATGATTGCAAAACTTGTTGCAAGTTAAAAAAAAAAGATTCATCTAAAATCTCATCATATGATTATGGATATTCTTTTAGTTTAAATTTGGTACAACTCATGAAGACTAGCATTGTTAATACTTCTATTAAATGAAAAGAACCATGTGGTGAAACAAGAAAAAAAAAAAAACATGCATTTTAGCATATGAAAACCCTAAGGAATAAAAAAGAAAAGAAAAAAGAAAAAAGAAAAAGAAAATGGAAATGGAAATGATGATCACTTTTTTTACATCTAAAAGTTTGATATGGTGAGGATCCCATTGAGGATCTCTTCTTTGCATGATTTGGCTTTAGGTTACTAGTAAGTTGAAACTTTTTTATTGTTTGAATGATTACTACTATTGAGCTTTCTTCTTTATTCAGGAGTTTGCTTTGCTATACTACTGTCTCCTTATTCGAACTCTTTGAAAATGTTATAAATTGTGTGTCGGATTCTTCAAAATAGAATATTTTTGGTGGATCTACACATATTCGGTAACATTTTGAAGAGTTCGTGTAACATCGCCCCAAGTAAAAGAAATTTTTTGATTATTCACACTATCAATGTAATTAAACGTATAGTAGCAAGTAAGTTTGTCTTAATTACTAATTCCACTATTAATCATCTAGATCGTAATACGGATGAATCGACTTTCCCATTCACCTATATATCCGGCGTGTGAGTGAGCTAGTCTGTGATAGATGTGAAATTTGTCGAACGGATTATGAGTCATTCTTAGTCTGATTTTTCTTTTGTTCGTATGATAATCCGTATCTAGAATAATTAAACTCATTTTAAATTACTAAAAGTGTAGCAACTTTTTACATAAGCGACAATGTGAGATGCACAATGGGAGCCCACTAGTTATAATGAATCCAGCAATTGCCAGTTTGCAATTGTTATATCTTTGTTTGTGCACTATTTTGCTTTCCATTTCCTCATCTTCTTCTTTTTTTTACCTTTTTGTTGTACTAGGTGAAGGCACAACATTGCCCTACCAACAGCTCTATATTGCATTATCAAAATGTTCTAACGTTTAACTTATATCTTAAGGGGTCGTTTGTTTTGAATACGGCTTATGCCGGGTTAAGTTATGCTAGGATTGTTCTAATGTTTGGTGAGCTTCATGTATCTCTTAATTATTTTGAATCTCACTTGACTTTTCTCCAAATCCCGGGGTTGGTTTTTATAGAATTACAGAAAAATGTTACTATCATATTAATATCTATTGTAAAGTGAAAAATAAGAATATTTCATTAGAAAAGAGTAACCAAGAAACAAGACATTAGAGTGGTTTAAGACTAAGGTTGTTTAAACTCTTTAAAAATATCATGGTGTGTCTTGAATTCTTCAAAAGTATTACTATATTTTTAGAGGATCGGACACGAAAGTGTAAACAAAATAAATTAAATATGTTAAGGTGAAATTTCGGTTGGAACTATCAAGATCTCAAAATAAATTGGTCCAAGATTGAATCTTAGTTGAATTATAAGCTAGTGCTATCTTCCAAGTATAATACTATCAACTATGTTCAACACTTCAGAAACAATTTTTATGAATCTTTTCTCGAGAGAGAGAGCTCAAACTCTCCGAAAATGTCGTCGGGTTCGTGTTAGATGTTCCAAAAATACTTTTGGAGGATCCGACACGAGTACGGCTACATTTGTGAGTGCCTTGCACAACATAGATATTTATATATATACCAAACAAGAAAAAGCTCTTAATGAAATTTTGTTTTTATTCTTCTTTTTATTTTATTTTATTGGGTTATTTATTGGTCAAATTTCAAGATGATGCAGATTCGCGTGTCGTCCTATACTGAACAAAATGAAATAATTATAGTCAGTTCCCAAATCTACTAGAATATGCATAGACTAGGGATTTTGCAGGTTTTGGCAGTTGTCACCACAAGTGTATAAATAAAATCCCTGTTCAAACATAAGAATAGACATAACAACATGAGAAACTTTATGACATTTCCTGATGCTTGCTGCAATTCATTATATTCAGACATTTCCAGTTAAATTTGAGGATATATATATTGAACTTACTGTCTTGGTGTAGACCATTTCCTTTGTGGTATAGAATTAGAAAATTTTGTTCCGGGACTTTAAGAGTGCGTTGTATGATGTGTAGGTTAGGCGCACCTCATGAATACGAACTCTACGGGGATAAAAATTTGGTACTTGAATAAAAAATAATAAAAGGGTGGGTCCATTATTCATCGAATTTCATACAGAAGATTTCTAGGTTATTAATTTTTAATATGATTATGTGTTGCAGGAGCTATTACCGGTGTACACAAGATAATTGTAGAGTTAAGAAAAGGGTGGAAAGATTAGCAGAAGATCCAAGAATGGTCATTACAACATATGAAGGAAGGCATGTTCACTCTCCATCACTTGATGAAGAGGATTCACAAGCTTCATCTCAACTTAATAATCTATTATGGTAGTTAATTTAGTTAGCCGTCTTTGTGTGGAGGCACCTTTTCTCCCGAAGTTACGTAGCTGTTTTCCCAAGTTCCTTAAAGAAAGTTGTCTCGTGTCCGGTACTCTCTACTTACACACCTGTGTTGATTTCAGATAAAAGTTTTTCCTGAGAGTATATATGTACTCATTCTATTAACCCTCTCTATGTTTTCATGTAATGAAAAAAGTTCATTTCCTATCTATTGATCGAACGTGCCATTTCATCTGTAATTTTGTATGTCATGTGGACTTGGCTCTTTACTTTGATGGGCCTCACAATATTGTAAAGCGAGACTGATATGCTTATGTACTAAAAGCAAGTCAACGGTCTCGTTCTCATATTTCATATGCTTATCTTGTTCAACCACGTCTTGTTTTGGATTTTGTGTTTTACCAACAAGTGTTAACATTTTCTTGTAACAAATTAATGAGAAGATAGGTAGTAAATCCTAACCAAGGATAATTAATTCCAGGTGGAAGAATATTAAATAAGTAAAATCGGATATAGTCAAGCTAGAGAAATCATTAAGATTATAAAAGTTGTCAAATGTAAATAATAGGCTTATACTCTCAATGCTATTACTCCATAATGTATAATAAAGAAGAACAAGTAGCTGCACCATTAATGGCTACAGAATATATATTTATTGATTTCATGATGATGATTACAAAGATCTGCAACAAGGTTTTGAACCTTCTCTTGAGTATCAGGTAGACTAGGGAGGACTCCCAAAAAGAAAAGAAAAACCCCTATCATTCTCTTATCATGTTTATATCCTAGGTGTTCCCCCTTACCCAACGGTCCTTAGCCAGGGTACTTTAATTTGTTGCTTGCGCTTTAGGTCGACCTCCCTAAGTGCCATGGCGTGTGCTCCGTTGTAGAGGCTTTGTGATGGTTCGACCTCGGCCATGGCCGAGATGCTCGTCGTTATGGTGCCTTTTGGATACAACCACGACTTAATCTCCATCTCGCCATTCCTTTTTATGCCCTTTTCATGTGGTCATATTTCGATCCATATAGTTAGTCCCTCCTCCTATTGGGGTCGCCTTTGGGAGAGCACGATGGGCGGACCTCGTCAATTTGAAAACTTTTGAGAAATCTGAACGTTTTTGGGGCGATGGGTGAGTAGATCATGGCGAGATAGCGACGTGACGTTTCGAGAGCTGCATCGACCGTTACGTCAGTTCAAGATATCATTGACTCATACGACATTAAGGCGCACATTCTCTATGCGTTGCGTCATTTCCCGTGCCCCTTCCGTTATTTTCAGAAAAATGGCGGCGCTTGGTTTCCATGTTCTGAGCATTTATATCCCTATAAATAGGGGGAAACTTCTCATTCGAAAGTTGTGCTTCCGATAATTCAAAAGAAAATCATAGAGTTTCTCTTCTCCTTCCCTCGTTTCTCACATTGTTCTTCTTGTTAGCAAGTCTTGTGACTGCTAGCCCCTTGTCCTTCTCATTTCCGATCTGAGCAACCAGAAAAGAAATGGCTAGTGCGTCTTCCAATAGAGTAGCGAGGATGGTGATGAGTGGCAATTTTACCACTCATTTTGGCCACTTTTCAGTAGATTTTATGTTGCTCGNTTTGCTTGAGGACAAGCAAAAGCTCTAAGTTGGGGGTGTTGATGAGTGGCGATTTTACCACTCATTTTGGCCTCTTTTCAGTAGATTTTATGTTGCTCAATAGGTATTTGAGGTTATTATCAGTGTATAATTGCTCTATTTGCAGGAAAATGATGCCATGAAGTGATTAAGGCCAAATTGGAGTGAAATTGAGCAAAAGAGAGTAAGAAGAGAAAAGAGGGGAACAATGGCCGAATGTGATCGCATATGCAACATGCGAATCGCATTTCGAGCCTAGTCATCGCATACCGCAACAGAGAGTTGAGGCAAGTTTAAGGAGCGAAATGCGGTCAAATATGCGACCGCATACGTAAAATGCGGTTCGCATTTGAATCGCATCACCATCTGATGCCCGAAGCTACATTGTAAATGCGATGCACAAATGCGATCGCACATCACTAATGCGGACCGCATCTCTCAAATGCGACGAACCTCTGGGACCTAGGGTTTTGATGTGCGATGGAGAAAGTGAAGATGCGAATCGCATCCCTATTATGCGACAGGAATGCGATCGCATATCAGCCCGACAGGGGTGTTTTTGTCCACTTTTCACTCGAATTTTTGGCCCTCTATAAAAAGCATACCTTGGCAACATCTTAGGCATCTATTAGAGATTGATTTTTGGACATATTTTGAGCTTTGTAAATATATTTTGAGTAGAGAAGAACAAGTATTGATTTGTGAGTTTGCACACACACTTTGGATTTTTAGATTTCGACATTGTGGTGAAGTCTTCATTACCCATTTATGTTTATTTCTTCATTTCCTTGCTTTGTATTGTATATCTAAGTGTGTAGTATTTTTCCAACACTTGAATATGGTTTATGGGAATATTCATATTTAAAGTGTGGATTAAATACCTTGTTGTGCTTATGTATTGAATGATTTTCATATATTTGTGAAGTGGGTGTTTGTTATTTTAATTATTCTTGTTCTTTAATGTTTCCAAAGGGATTAGCTAACCCTAGGACTCGCCCATTAACTCCGAATTAGTTTTGGAAAAGATTATTTGGGGTTGGGAAAGATTAATTAACAAGAACTTGAGGATTTAACCCTCATTTTATAGATTCGACCTAGGGATAGGATTGAACTACTTGTAGCCAAACTCGGAAGTGCTTAATCTCCTAATTGGGTTAGGGATAATTCAATTAGGAAGTCTTGTTAGTCTTTGGGAAAAGCTAATTAAGAAATGTTATCCGTGGCTAATTAACATTACCCGCTCATATTTGTAAAATCGTGAAATACATTGGATCGTTACTCGAGTGTAATACCCGAAGCATCGATACTTGTTGCTATCAACCATTTTAATTGCTTTCTAGGTTATTTTATATTTTCGCATTTAGCTATAAACAATTATCAAAAACCCAAAATCGTATTTGTTTGGCACTGCGCGATAAGTGATAATTCTCTAGCATTCCTAAACGCCCTCATATTGTTCTCTGTGGGATTCGACCCCAACCTTGTTGGGTTACTATATTTGTCAACGATCGCTTACATTCTTTTAAGGTGTAAATTGACCGTATCAAGTCAATACAGTTTTACCCAACAAGGTAAGGATCGATTTCCACAAGGAGTTAATTGGTTTGGAGTTAGATATCTAACTAAACCTAGATGTGTGTGTTGTTCTAATTGCACTTTCAAACATGATTGTGATTGATTCTACTTTTAAGTCTATACTATACTATGCTAAGGGTGAGGTAAGTACAATATTTTTGGTGATAGTTTTCAAGTGTTAAAAGGCACTAGGGTAGTGACTTCCACCTAGGTAAATATATAACGGGTATCAAGAATCTAGGGCAAGCTTGTTTTGATTAGGTTCATAATATAACCATCACACACAAGTTCTCACTCTATACCTCTCGGTAGTTTGAGTGACTTTGCCTAGTTTGGCTTTGTCAAGTCCAAATGGGTGTTCATGCAATATAAATGATATTGGCTCAAGTTGGGTATTACTATCTCTAGGTTTAACCCTTTAATTGGGGCTATCAATCTCTTGAATTCGCCCCAATTCCTTGTTAGCCTAATTTATCTAGACTTAGTCCCTCTTTCTCAGGAAGAGCCTAAGTTATAAAGGCACAAATCAGTATTTTCAACCACCAATTCAACAATTCTAGCATGAATTGGGCTAAATATCACTAACCCATAAATAATTAAGCCCTAAAATTCAATACCCATTAAATACTGGTCGGTGCCCTCATATACCACTAAAGAGCAGCAAGGAAGGGGTCGAAGCAGCTTTTACCCGAACGGGTCGGGATCGATTTCCACAGGGA